>SNQJ01S0021671.1:54204-72109 GCA_010110895.2 Picea sitchensis | reverse complement strand
GCCATACAATATATACAATGTTTTTAGGTATTCCGTAGATACCAAAACCCTAATCCCTTAATCCGGGATTAATTTACAAATCAGCTAAAAATAGCAAAATCCGCTAAAAATAGCAAAAACCGCAAAGAATATAACACATACCAGGTGTGGGGATCGTCAGACGCAGTTGTCGTATCTGACACACCCACACACACACACATGCAAAGAATATAACACATACCCAACAGATCACTGATTCAATGCATATTTGGAAGTTTCGTACTTGCCATTACTTCTATTGTTCCTTCTCTAGTTGGCATGATTAATGTGGCATCCCATCGGTCCTTGTTGTCCTTTAATTTCACCTAGTGTTGTCATGTCGTCCTGATTTTTCCGACTCTGCATTTGTAGCTAGTTTCCCTTTGGATGTGACCATTGTATTTCTTCTCGCCAAGTTTTTGTTTCTATCTCTACGTGGCATTTCTACTTCTGGCACACTGTGCCCTCTTTGGTTCTTTCCCTTCTGGTTCTTTTTTTTTTTTTACTGCACAGTGGGTGGTTGACTGTCCTTGTACAGCTTCACTCAGCTCCCATTGATCATCCCTCTGAGTTCTGCACCTAATAAATCTCTTAACTGTATAGCTCCTCCATATATGATAGATTTTAATTTGTATGGTCCTAACCAATGAATTTTGATATTTCCTGGGTGCTGCAACGATTTGTTGTCGTACATCAGCACTAGATCTCCTTCCTTGAACGTTTTCTTCTTGATGTGTCTATTGTGCCAAGCTTTATCTCATGCTTTCTGAAATTGTTGGTCGAATATTGAAAAAAATCAGTCTTCCTCAATGGTCAGTAACTAATCCAGTCTCTCTTATACTATGCCTCATTCTGTCATCTGTATGATTGTTGCTACACGCAAGCTTGGGACTAAAAATTCTAATGGCACCACTGCATATGGGCCATAAACTAGTTTAAATGGTGTGTGTCTGTCAATTGTTTGCATGTAGTTATGTATGCCCATAATGTTGTTGGTACTTTGAGGTCCCAAATGTCCTTGTTGATGTTACAGATCTTTGTCAGCGTGTTCCTCGAAATTTTGTTGAAGGCTTCCACTATGCCATTTTCCTGTGGATGATACAGTGTGCTCTTCTGATGATGGACTTCAAAATCTTCGGTCATAGCGTTGATCGTGTTGTTTATGAAGTGCATTCCTTGGTATCTCATCAAAATTCTTGGGCACCCAAATAGAGTGATTACTTGTTCAAAAAAAAAGTTTGTTCTTGTTTATGTACTGCAATCTTTTACTACTGCGGCTTCTGGCCATCTTGTTAAATATTTTGTCCCGATGATAATGTAACTAGCCCTTGTTCTTTTGTCAGTGGGTTGATTGGTCCCACAAAGTCTATTGCCCATTTTTCAAATGTCTATAATGTTACTTGTGGTCGTAATGGAATCTCATCCCTTTTGTTGGGTTTTCCTACCATTTGACATACATTGCATCTTTGACAATATTCCTTCGAGTACCTGTGAATCGTTGGCCACCATAGTCTTGCATGTAATACATTTTGCATGGTCACTTTTCCTACATAATTCCCTACTTCTATTCCCTCGTGGTCTTATTATAAAAATCTTGGTCTTCCATGCTCTAACACATATCTTCACAAGATGTTGTCAATGCCTATTTTATATAAATGTCTTGCAATCAATTTATAGTCAGCAACACAGACTACCGGGTTTTTCTTCTGCACAATGTTATATTCTTGCGGCGCAGTACCTGTACTCAAGTACTAAATGATATCTATGAAATATTCATCAACAATCTATATTGAGAATAACTATACATCTTGAAAGGTGTCTTCTAAATTCGTAGGTTCTTCTCCATTTGTGACCCTTGATAGGTGGTCAAGTCCTGTGTTCAATTTCCCCAGTTTGACTATTACTTTAAAGTCAAATTATTGGAATATTAGTAACCATAGATATATTATCCCCCCTAACATTGGATTGTTGACTAGGTATTTAAGGGTTGAGAGATCTATGAACATTTTAAAGTGCTTCCCCAATAAGTAATGTTTGAATTTCTGCAGTGCATAGACCATGGCTAGGCCTTCTCTTTCTGTTGTGGTGTAGTTATGTTCTAAGTCTGATAACTTTCTGCTCACAAATTATATCGGGTGATCCAAGTATCCCATTCTTGGCTGTGCCAAGATAGCTCCAAGTTCTATGGATGATGCATCTACATGCACATGGAATGTCTTTTCCTAGTCTAGAAATACCAATATCGGCGCAGTAACAATATTTTCCTTCAAGGTATCCAGACCATGTTTACACTCGTCCTTCCACTAAAAATTTGTATCCTTCCTTAAAACATTTCCATCAGTGTTGTGGTATGCGCTATCCTTTGATAAATTTCTTGTAATAACCTATGTGTCCCAATGTCACTCTTAACTAACAGACTGTTTTCAGTGGTGGCAAATTAACAATTACTGTGATCTTTGTCGGACCTACTAATAAACCTTGTTTGCATACTATGTGGCCCAAGAGTATCCCAAATGGTGTTCCGAATATACATTTATTTATATTTAGTGATATCTGACACTATATTCATCTTTCTAACATAAGGCGTAAGACTTCCACATGGTTTTTTAACAAACTATAGACTGTCCAATCATCTAGGTATACTTCGATAAATTTATGGACGAATTCTTTAAATGCTATGATGACCACTCTGGAGAATATTGTTGGTGCATTCTTCAGTCCAAACGACATGGATGTGTACTGATAAGATCCCCATTATGTCGCAAACATGGTTTTGTATCTATCCTCCTATGCTATCTTAATCTAATGGTAGCTTGAGTATCCATCAGTGAATGAGTAAGCTTCATGTCATCCTACATTCTCTAACACCTCATAAGTGAAGAGTGTAGGGAATGGGTCGTGTAGGCATGCATCGTTCAAATTCCTTAAGTCGACACATATCCCGATCCCTCCTTGTTTCTTTTCCTATACTATCATTGGAATTATCCATTCTAACTCCTTAGCCGGTTCTATGATGCCGGCTTCGAGCATCCTGTCGATCTCAGCTTGGACTTCTTATTTGTATATGGAGTTCAATCTATATGGTTGTTGTCTAATATGTCTCTCTTAAGGTCTGAGTGGTATCTTCATTTCTCCTAACTCTTCGGTAATCCCATTCATCTCTTTAAATGTTGTAGGAAACAAGTCGTTGTATTCGCGCAACAACTATGTGATGCTTTCTACTGTTTTCTCATGCCAGTAGTCTCCAATGCTGGCCATTTTGGGATTCTCGGTTGTGTCAATGTTGACTTTCTTTACCTTGATTAGAATGACAATGAATTTTGATTCTATGGGTGGTCCCTCCACATATCTTTCTCCTTATACTTATTTGATTTGAATATCACGTGGATCATCTTCATCCGGTACTTCCTCCTGTAGATGTTAACATGACAACAATTCCTTGATTGTCTATTTGTTTCATTGTTGTTCTTCCATGATCAATTATATTTATGGTTCTTTGATGAATATTACTCCTCTTATTTGTTTAAGGGTTGCGTATATGTTGGGGTTCTCATGTTCGAATGAGAAAGTGATTGAAAAATTTGGTTGCAATGTCATCCATGTCGCAGTTCCTTTGCACAACTCCTGGTCTATTTACAAGCTCGTTGGTATGCCCTCTAGAGTGTGTATGAAGTGATGAGGCCATTCCTCTGGGGGTGTCATTTTCCATAGAGTTCTACATGCCTCCAAGTGTTACACTGGTGCTCTGTGTCCATCATACTTCTGTTGTTTTTCTTTTCCCTGTTCTGCACCAAACCTTATGCACAGTAACTGCTTACATTGGTACCAGTATGTGATTGTCTCTTTGTGTGCACCCCACCATCTTGTCGGTGTGGCCCTTAGTGATAGTTCAAGTGATAATAGTCTTTGGTTATATAACACTACCTCTTTGTAATGTGTCAATAATGTTTCCAAATTATTTATTCCGTGGAAACTGGGTGGTTCCCTGATTTATGTGTCGACCCGTCTTACTGTGCAGTCTATTCTCACACATATTCTTGTGGAGACTTCGTGTAGACTTTGTTTCCAGTTCTCTAAATCGGCGTCTGAGTCTGTTGCACATGAAGTAATTCTACACCAATTGAGTATCTTGTCTGTAGTTGGGTTTATGTAATCCTCATTGCGCGTAGTTTTTATGTACAACTGACTGATTTCGTCTAAGTCTAGGCAAGTAGGTTCTACAAACCTTTCCCCATCGGATGGGTCTAATGGTGCGATGACCCTGTATTCTCCTGACTCAAATGTCATTTTCCTAGTCTTCAAATTGATTATGGCCTGGTTGTTTAATGCCCAATCCATACCAAGTAATGTTGGGTAAGGTGTTGTACCATCTACTATTTCAATGACTTCAAAATCTGCTATAGTGCACACTCCATCAATATCTATTGTCACTCCTTTTAGTCTACCTATTGGTAGGGCTCTATGTTGGTTTGCTAGTTTCAATTGAATTGGTGAGTATCCTAATGTTGGCTCTCCCATGCATTGCCATGCCTGTTTTGGTAATACATTAACTTCAGATCCTAGATCTATTATAATGTCTTCCATATTGAAATATTCCATGTTAGCATTCAGTCAGAACTCCCTACTTCTTCTTCATTTTGTGTGTAGGTGATTTACTGTCTTTGGTTCTAACTTGTCTTCAGCCTTGTTGCTACATTTTGCTAGTCTGTTTTGCAATATTTTCATAGATGATGGATCACTTAACATCTTTACACATGATTGAAAAAATCCTTTGATTGTACTTACTTTTCCTGTGCACTGAATTTTGTTGGTATCATCCAATGATGGAGGCATCTCGTATTCTGGTGCTTCCTTGTTATACTGCACAGTTGAATTCGACGTTGTTCCCTCCTTCTAAAATTCTTGTCTGGCCTCTTTAAAGGTCTCCTTTTCCTTCTGTGCATCTAACTTATTCCTGGGTTCAATGTTCTTATTTACCCATTAGTTCTGTGTTGGTTCTTGTCGAACTGCATCGGTGTCTATTTTAGCTCCTCCGTAGCTAACTATGTTGATGTTTCATCCTTCATCCCTTGCTTCGACTGAAATCCACTGAACATTCTGGTTGTTTTGTTTCCTCTTTTTCTTGAATCTTCACTAGTAGTGTCAGACATTCCTCTGTATCGTGGTCCGATGCGCGAAAATACATACAACTTGTTGGTGGAAGTGGGCATTCCCTTGCATAATGTCTCAATTGCTAACAAGTGTGACATGTGACTGGTCCTCTACCTCATTTGAAACCTCATCTAGCTCATCCTCCTCCTCTATAGCCTGCTCGATCACCTCTCATCGTGTTATACTAAGGAACTTGATTATACTATGTGGTATTGTAATGAGGCTTTGCCAGGTTTTAATACGGCTGTGTGTTATTGTATGGTTGTTGCACAGTATTATACTGCTAATGTGCAGTGTTGTATGGAGATGGGAATTTATTGAATTGTGGCACTTCTTGCCTAGTCATCATTTCAGCCTGTACCCTATATGCATCTAATTTCCTTTATCGCATCAACTCCATAGTTCTATAATCTTTATCGTCTTGGCCCATTGACTTGCAAAAGGTACAATATAAAATCTTTGGGACTATCTAGTATTTATTCATCATCGTGTAGTGATAAGGGTCGTGACCCGATTTCTTATAGATTTCACACCATAATCCTCCCATGGGTAATGGATTCAACATTCCTACTGCCATATACTGCATGAACATTGGTTCAGCTGAAATGTGAGATTCTTCAAATCCTCCTTCAGTTCTTCGATAGTTGGGTCTCTCTGTTGGTATTGGTTTTCTTCCAATTGCAAGGATGCTTGCAGAGCCTCTGCCTACATTTGAAATTTCTTTTGTCATAAAGGGTATTTTAACTGTGGGAGTAGTGAATTTACAAATAGGTGTCAATGTTGCATATCGATCATGAGATATTTTAACTTTCCCTTCAATCCCTTGAATATCTAGTCAATCTCCCATACAAAATCTCTTGGTTTGTGTCTTATTTCGATCATCTTTTTCATGTACTGATCCTCTGAACTTGACTTCTGGAACGCATTAAATAGTAACTTCTTAATGTCTACCAGTGTCCTTGTCATCCCAAGGGAACTGTTTGTGTCTAGACTCATGTACCAATCTAGTGCGTGGTCTCTTAGCATAATACCTAGATGCACGAGTTTGGTATCTTCATCAGTGATTTTTTTGCTTCCCATATCTTTGCACAAATGAAAAAGTGCTTCTCAGGGTCTTTCGTTGCTTCTCCCCAAAATTCTAGTAACCTGATGGTAGGATTGTGTCCTTCCATTCTGAATATTGAACTACTACCTCCTTCGCGCGGTGTAGATACTTTACTAGTTCTTCCTGAACTAGCTCCTCCACTTGTTGTTCCTTGTGTAGATGTATTTCCTACTGCCGGACATCCTCCAAAATGCGATTGTGTAAATGGTGGTGTTCTCTTTGGTCTATTAGTCTCACATGGGTTTATGGGTTCCACATTGACATTAATATGCATAGGATGGATACCTTCTCCTCCTACTCTTGGACCTCTCATCTTCCTCTCATATGTTGCGCACATGATTTCCTCAATCTAGCCCACAGTCTGGAGATCCTCTACCTCTTCCTCATCAATCGCCAAGCCTTCCCTCATGGATATAGCTCTCTTCTTGGTATTCACCTTGTATTTGTAGAGTGCTCCACTACGCATCTTTCCAGTTGTCTCCAAGATCCACCGAATCTGGTCATCATCCATCATGATTGGGTACAAGGTTTCCTCCTTCTTTCCCATATCCTTGCCTCCTTCCATTTCTCCTCTCTTTGTTAGTGCTTCCCCCCTTCCCCCATGCACGTAGGGAAGTTTAGTTCTCTAATTTCATTTTCATTACACCCTTTTTATATAGTAGTATCTTATTAGAAGCATACAGTGATCAAATGTGCCTTCCTCAAGGTATGCGTAGAAATTCTTTCTCCGTTATGCTATATGACTTCGATGCGTCAACTGCAAACTCTATTATAAACCATGCCACAATACTATCAAGACAAAAGTCTACTATGCAGGTGAAATTGTTGTTCACCTGTTGTAACTTCTCAATATGTACTAGGGTCCAATCTAACTGTTGAATCTGGTTCGTCGCATGGTTATCCTTCAAACTTAGTATTCACTCCTGCAATAGATGTGGAAAATCATAGAAAAAGACTGCGTGCAAATCAGTAAACACGTATTTATCCAGATATTTGCGGGGTGTTATTCTAGGGTTTCTATTGTCTTTCTGTGCAAACTCTAGCTCTTTGGTTCTCAACCAAGTTTCGATTTCTTCTTTTTGGGGGTTCCACAGTCTCAAAATCCCCTTCTAATGTCTCATTACTCTCTTATTCTCTTTGCTCATTTCTCGCTCCGCCTATCTCATCTACTCAATCCTCCTCTGTTCCTTCCAATGGAAACATAACCATTTGTTGGGTTTAGTCTTCTTTCTCTACCATCTGATTTATTGACCCAGGTTCAAGTTTTTCAGGTTTCCAACAAAGCCTCTAAAACTATCGGCCCTCCTGGTAAACCAGAAGGCAACGCAACACACAAAATGTGTCATGCAGTCTCACCTAAGATAACTTTAATGGCTGGTTGTAAGACTCATGTGTTTACAGCCTAGAATTGAGCAAAAAATAAGGGATCTGTATTATGAAAAATTTATTATAATTTGTGATTGCAACCTACTGTTATTCACGACTATGCAGTAAACTTCATAGCTTATTCCCTCAATATCGCAACATCATTTAAACAAGAAATGTGATAACTCATTCATTCATTAAGAAAAAAAAATAACTACCGAAAAGATGATAAAGATATGCATGCATTCATCACATTACACAAATGTTACTATGGTTTACCCCATCTTGGGCTACGTCCACAAAGATTTGTCTCTTGGCTCTTTTATTATAGTAGTTCTGCGTATCGAGCATCGCACGCTTACAATTCTCCTCAGATGGGTAAGATCTATATGAGGCAAACTAGATCGCACCAGGCTCCTTAGCTTGTGATATAATCCTCAATATCTACCTTCCCTCATCTCCTCTAGCTCAACATCTTATATAAGAATGGATTGTGAAACATTACATAATGCCTCACCTCTACATATCTCCGATGGAACAATAGTCTAAATAATGCAAAAATCCAACCCCCTATTATACCTATGTATCTTTATTTATACATTGCGGTCTCTTTAGCTGTTTAAAATACATTCCCAAAACCCTAACCCTACAAACATTAGGTCTTCCTCTTATCTATGTGTGTTGCTCCTCCTTACAACTGCCATTCTCCTTGTGAACGCTTTCTTGCATGCATGCATGTTGTGTTTCCTTCCAGTTGTCGCTTTACTTTCTACGCACTTTCTTTCCCCATGATCATCCTTCTTTCTACTTTGGCCTACTGCCAATACCCACATATTCAACTCTGATGTTCTTCTCTGCAACCTATTCCTATAGAAAGTGATACTTGATTGGAATGTGCTTCGTTTTGGAGTGCATCATCGAGTTCTTTGAGATATTGATGGCGCTTGTATTATCACAATATATTGGAATGGTGTAAGATACTAGATATAATAAATATGCAGAACAGAAATAAAATGCTAGAAATGGAAGAATAACAGTAATATATCCAGCATAATCTCCACAATAACACATAAATGATATAAGAACAACAACATAAATAACACTCTGATTTAGAAAGCAATGTTCACGGGCCTCTTCAAGGGGGCAACCTCCAATCGAGAAACGCTCTGTTACAATAATATCCAAGCTAGGGTTTTCATACCCTCGACACTTATTTATACTAAATATGTCTATCAAGAGAAGCATCTAGAGGAAGATCCTTCTAGAAGCAAAATCTTCTATTAGGTCTTCTTACATTCGCCTTATTCTATTTTATTGAAAGGCCTTATTAATATTGACCTTTATTACATCCAAATATATTGATCTACCTATGTGTGGGTTAGGACCCTAACATGTCCGCCCCCTTAAAAACAACCCTGTCCTCAAGGCTTGAGATGTGGAAACTGTTGCAGAATGGTAGTTGGTTCCCAAGTGGCATCTGCTGGATTCGTATCTTTCCACTGGACTAGTACTTCCTTGATGGTCTCTGATGCAGGCGACGCTCACACTGGTCCAAAAATGCTTCCGGTTGTAGCCAAATGGAGCCTTCTTCAACTAACTCGGGAAGGTTGGTTTGAATTTGGCACCTAGTTCCAATCACCTTCTTTAAACATGAAACATGAAAAACTGGATGTAGCTTCGACCAACTAGGCAGAGCTAACTGATATGCGACTTGTCCCACATGCTTGAGAACTGTATAAGGACCATAAAATTTGGGCGCTAGCTTCTGACAATGCTCGGCCTTGAGGGAATTTTTCTTGTATGGTTGCAGTCACAGAAACACCTGATCCCCTTATGCAAATTGACATTCAGAGTGACCTTGATTTGCTTGTTGCTTCATGTGATTTTGTGCCATGACCAAGTTCTCTTCAAGGGTATGAAGAATATCCTCTCAAACTGTAAGTGTTTGGTCAACATAATGGACCTTCGAGGTACCTGGTAAGTATGAGAGAACTAAAGGTGGCTTCTATCCATATACCACTTCAAAAGGAGTCATGCGAGTAGTTGTATGGTAGGAACTGTTGTACCACCATTCAACTAGGGGTAGCCATTGAGCCCACTCATGTTGTTTTTTAGAGGAAAAACACCTCAGATATGTTTCCAAACACTTGTTGACAACTTCCATTTGACCATCAGTCTGGGGATGATAAGTTGTGCTAAGATGCAATTGGGTGCCCTGGAGCTTAAACAGTTCTTGCCAAAAATTGCTTGTGAAAGTTGGGTCACGATCAGAAAACAATAGAGTGTGGCATGCCATAAATCTTGAAGACCTGGTCCATGAAAAGTTGAGCCACCGTGGATACAGTAAATGGGTGTTGAAGAGTGTAGAAATGAGAATACTTGGAAAGGTGATCCACAACCACCATTATGACTGATTTATTCCCTGATTTGGGTAAGACGGTAATAAAGTCAATAGAGATATCCTTCCAAATATCTGGTGGAATCGGAAGTGGTTGTAGTGGGCCCAGAGATTTGATTGTTTCTCCATTGTTTCATTGACACACCTCACATTCAACGACAAAATTACAGATTTCCTGTTTCATACCATCCCAAAAAAAAGAACGTTTGACTCTGTCATATGTTTTGGTGAACCCTGAGTGCCCCGCTGTGGGTGTAGCATGAAGCTCAGAAAGTACCATGGATTTAAGCTTTAATTGTTTACTTAAATACAAATGGCATTTGTATTGAAGCTCATATTGGAGCCAAGAGTACCCTGGGGGAGACAGAGCCTTGGTCTGCAATTGTTGGATCAGATGCAAACTTTTGGGATCTTGAAGCCATTATTGGCACACATCTTGGAGCCAATCGGGTACAATGAAGGAAAGAGAAAAAAGGGATCCTTCTTCTTCATGTTTTCGGGACAGTGCATCTGCCACTACATTGTCTTTTCCCTTCTTGTAAATGATCTCATAATCATAACCAAAGAGCTTAGTCACCCATTTTTGTTTCTCCTGGGAGGAAATGCATTGTTCCAGAAAGTACTTGAGGATTTGATGGTCGGTCTTGATTTGGAAGTGTTGCCCCGAGAGATAAGGGAACCACAAATCAACGACATGCAGAATAACCAACATTTCCTTTTCATAAATGGGTTTGCCTAGATTCCTTTCAGATAGTTTCTTGCCGGTGAAGGCCAAAGGTCGACCCTCTTACATAAGGAAAACACTGATTCCTTTCCCTGAGGCATCACATTCCAACACAAAGGTCTTTGTGAAATCATGAAGGGCCAAAACCGGAGTGGTGCACATGGTCGTCTTCAAGGTTTGAAAAGCTTGAGCAGTGGCTAGAGTCCACGTGAAAGAGCTCTTTTTTAGGAGAGCAGTGAGAGGTGTTGCAATCTTTCCATAGTTCTTAACAAACTTGCGATAATACCCTGTTAAGCCTAGAAATCCACACAAGATTTTGAGAGTCTTTGGTTGCGGCCAATCTTGCATAGCTTCAATATTTTTTGGATCCACCCTAATGCCATCCTTGCCAACCAGATGACCCAAGTATTCTACTTCTGAGGCACCAAAAGAACATTTAGACTGTTTCAAGAAACATTGGTGCTGGGAGAGGAGATGGAGAACTTGATCCACATGAGTAAGATGGTATGTCCAAGTTTTTCTATAGATGAGGATATCATCAAAGAAAACTAAGACAAAATGATGGAGAAAGGGACTGAAGACATGATTCATGAGGCTTTGGAAGGTGGAGGGGGCATTACACAAGCCAAATGGCATGACCAAAAACTCATAGTGGCCCTCATGAGTGTGAAAGGCCATCTTGGGAATGTTTGCCTCTTTAATACATATCTGGTGATAGCCTGAGTGAAGATCAAGTTTAGTAAATAATTGGGTGCCACTCAATTCATCCAGGAGGTCATCAATGACATAAATGGGAAATTTGTCTTTAATGATTAGTTTGTTGAGGGCACGAAAGTTAGGAAACATTCTCCAAGAACCTTCTTTCTTTAGGATCATGACTACAAGAGAAGACTAAGGGCTCGTACTAGGGCAGATAACGCCTGCATTAAGAAGTTCCTGGACCATGTTCTCAATTTCATTTTTTGGTGAGAAGGGGTGGCGATATGGACGAATATTGGGAGGAAGGCTTCTGGGTACAAGGGGAATGGAATGATCATGAAAATTGCAGGAAGGAGGGAGGCCTTGGGGAGTGGAAAATACCATTTGATGTTTAGAAAGGAGATCTTGGAGGTCTTGCGACACCAAGGGTGTGTTTGTTTCTTGAATGGCATGGAGTTGGGAAATGACACCAGAATGACCTTTTTTGAGCAGATTTTCCATGTGATGGGAACTAATGACGTCAGGTGAACCAACAGTGATGCCTTGGAATTTATATTGGTGGACTTCCTAGTCGAATTGCATGGTTAATGCCTTAAACTCCATGATAATGGGACCCAAATTTCTTAGCCAGTCTTCACCCAACACAATGTCACAACCACCCATGTTGATAGAAAACATATGGGATTTTAGGTGGTAGTCACAGATTTGGAGAAGCACATTTTCACAGCTCCCTCCACATTTCATGGAACCACCATTGACAATCATGATTTGGAAATTGTTGACAACATGGATGTATCAATGAGTTTCTTGGACAATGCGGCGATGAATAAAATTATGGGTGATTCCACTATCAACCAGAATGATTACCTTTCGATGCTTGATGTAACCGATTAACTTGAGGGTTTGGGGAGTGGAAAATCTAGTGAGAGCATTGAGGGAAATGATGGGTTCTACTTTGGGAGCATCTGAGGGAGGGGTTATGTTAGTGATTTTAGGTGACTCAGACACAAGGGGTGTTTCAACATCCTCTTCTGAAATATCCTCAGAGATGGCCATAAAAAGCTTTTGTTCCTTACACTTGTGTCCCGAGAAATATTTTTCATCACAATTATAACAAAGGCCATTGAGTTGGCATTCATCTATTTCAGCCCTGGTCAATTTTTGGATTTTTAATGGGGCGGAGGGAGTAGTGGGAGTGACGGGTTTAGGGCGAGGGATAAAGGAGGGTTTTCGGTTTTGAGATGATACAACCTGTTGTTCTTATTTATCTCTTTTAGTAGCCTCCACCCAATTCGAGGGTTGAGCCATGAGGACATGGGCCTGAATATCCTCCTTGAGGCCACTAATAAAACACTCTCAAAAGAAAGCATTAGTCATGCCCTCTGTTCAAAAAGCCAGGCACTCAAAGGTAGTTATGAAGTCTTCTACTGTTTCGGATTGTTTCAACTTTGTCAAATGAACCAAATGGTTGGTGGCCGTGTCAAAGCGCTCATAAAGCTCAGTCACAAATTCGGTCCAAGCAATATACCCTTGAAAAAAAGTTTTTCTCCATTGCCACCATTGCCAACGTTCTTGATCTAGATGGAGAACACCATATCGGAGTTTGGCCAAGTCATTTGTAATTCCGTATAAAGAGAAATAATGTTCCATTTGGGTTACCCAACCAGTGGGGTCTGAGCCATCAAATTTGGTCACGTCCACCCGCGAAAGGTGTATGTCACGTTGAAAGTGATGGGACTAAAAGGTATGGGAATGGGAGGAAGTTTCGTCTTCATTCTTTGGAGCTGATTTAGAGAAATGGTCATCTGTAGGGATCTTCAGTTTGGTGCAGAGTGATGCAAAGACAGATTCAAGCTGGGTGGTCAGTTCTTGTTTGAATTCCTCCATTGAGGACTGCATGGTTGTATTTATGGTATCATTGATGGACGAATCGATGGAGGCAACAGTAGCACTGAGTTGTTTCACTTCTTTTTGGGTTTCTATGAAACCAAATTGCATGGTGTTGAAGCGAGCTTCTAGGTCTTGGCTACGGGTATGGGCCATGAGGATGGGTGAACTGAAAAGGTTCGTGTGGGGTCAAAAAAATTGTTGAAAAATGATATGGATGAATGTGATAAGGTCGGAGAGATGAATCCAATGGAATAGGTCTCAAATAATGGTGAAAAAATTTCCAGACCTATTTTGCTTTTGTTTTGTTTTTGTTTTTTACACCTGCGGAGTTATACTCTGGTCTAAAAAATACTGTAGTGATGAAATCCCCAAATGCTTAATCAGAAAGAGATGTGTATTTACTTGGCAACCCGAACATAGTTGTGCGGAAATAGATCTGGTATGTTTTAATTTGATTATGTTTATGTCCCCCAAGGGTTAGGTATTCAAGGGTTCTATAGACAAGGGTTTGCCTTGTGCTATAACTCTATGATATACATGTGGGGTCCAATAGTAGTACTCAGCCCAATATCTCATGGCACTAACTAAGGAGAATAGACTGTACCCTTAGCCATACTACCTGACTACCCAGGTACTAGAGAGTATCTTCTCGAGTGTTGTTCTTGGTGACACTATAACAGTCCGACGACCAATAGGTTTATCTAAAGAGGGCTTCAAGAAATCTAGGTTGATACGTACATATGTGCTATCTGATGCGCTACCACTCGAAGGGGTACCAACAGGGGTTACAAGGGTGGCCAACAGACGTGCTCTTAAGAACCACTTGTATTTCCTGTGTGTATGAATCCCTCAACCGGGTTTAAAGACACCGGAATACGTCTCTACCCTGGAAAAAAATTCCCACAATTTCTGCCAAGGAAAGTGCTCTGATACCACTTGCAAGATACCAGATATAATAAATATGCAAAACATAAATAAAATGCTAGAAATGGCAGAATAACAGTAATATATCCAACATAATCTCCACAATAACACATAAATGATATAAGAACAACAATAGAAATAACACTTTGATTCAGAAAGCAATGTTCACAGGCCTCTTCGAGGGGGCAACCTCCAATCGAGCAGTGCTCTGTTACAATAATCTCCACGCTAGGGTTTTCATACCCTCGACCCTTATTTATACTAAATATGTCTATCAAGAGAAGCATCTAGAGGAATATCCTTCTAGAAGCGAAATCTTCTATTAGGTCTTCTCACATATGCCTTATTCTATTTTATTGAAAGGCCTTATTAATATTGACCTTTATTACATCCTAATATATTTATCTACCTATGTGCGGGTTAGGACCCTAACAAATGGGATCATCATAATCAACTTTTATATCCTTCAGAGTTTGTTTCATCCATTGAAACTGTGTACTGTTAAAATTACTAAGACAACTGAGAGGGGGGGTGAATCAGTTGTTATTGTGCTTAAACAATTTTAAGTCTATTAATACATTCTTAATCTTTCTTCAAGTGATCATCAACATTATACAACATATGGACAATAAAATAATGAGCATCAGTCACACATAAGATATACACAGAGACAGATTTTCACGAGGAAACACATAAAGGGAGAAAATCTCTTCTTCTTAGAAATGATAGGCAGTATTTTAAGTTTTGTACATCATCTGTAATTCAACACCAACTCAATGTCAGGATATAACATCTATTTTGCAAGATGCAACTTGTTGAGAGAACCAAATCTCTGTTTCCTCTAGCACCCACTAGAAGGAAGCACCAACTCCCTGGTTTCTCTAGCACCAACTAGAAGGAAGCACCAACTCCCTGGTTTCTCTAGCACCAACTAGAAGGGAGCTACAACTCCTTATTTTCAAGCACCCACTTGAACCTCTGAGGACACCAGTCCTCCCTAGAACCTCCCTACCACCCTATTTTATAAATCTTTTCTACTGAAACTCATTAAAATGATATAATGTTCAACAATGGATTACCAAACTCATCACTGTTCTATTGCATTTCGTTGCTCTGTCTGCCTCATTGCCTTCCTACACACATGACTTGCACTGTATGTTCTTCTGCTTTTTATGCTCTGTGTGCCATGTCCATTCACTGCATAGTTCCTCTTCTGTTCAATTCAGCTGGTGCACTCTCCTCCTTCTTCACACATGAATCACCTTCAACAACAACAACCACAACAACTCCAACAACAACCGCTACATCTCTTCTCTGTACCATGTACTTATAGTTTCTGTGGACCTTGTGCATGCAATGCGCACAATACCTCTGTATACTCACACCACGTCGATATCCTCCACCTCTCGAGTGCTCTGCCTAATCATCGCAACTCTTCAACTTCTCTAGTGGTTCCCAGCACGCGTCCAACATCACTGGGTGTTATGCCGAGATTCATTTTTCTCTCTGGCAGTTGAGACTCTTCGTCTTCCCTGTTACAGTCGAGCTCACCCTCTCTATTTCAGCTACAGGCTCCAACCCTCTTCCAGCTGTCAATCACCCCTATGACCTATCTTCATCCCATTGGAAGATTCCTAGAGACTCTTCAGCTCCTCTGGTAGAAACCATCAATGGTTTCTAGCAGTTACACTGTGAGGAGCAAGATTATCCCTCCGATTATGCTCAAATTCACCTACACCATTGGATTAAATCTGAAGGGTATTGTCGTTATTTACCCATTTCGCACTTTCACAATTTGGAGATTCTGCGATGAGACATATTGAATCTCCATGTCACGAGCTCTGAAAAGGAGCTTGGCTGCTCTAGCTCCCTCCTCTACGTGACCACAGGCGGTGACCACCAGTTACAGCGACAATTCACCTTTTCAGTATTTTGTCATTCGTATGATCCAGTGTCTCAACACTCCCAGATGTGATCCCCAAAATTCTAAGGTGAAGCTCATCTCCACTAGGTCCTTCCTCCATGTGACCACACATGGTGACCACAGGCTGCGCTAAAAAGCACTTACAACTCATGATCTTCATCGACCCTGATCGACGTTTCATGATCTTGATGAATCAACGGTCTAGATCTTTTTGCAATCTCACATATCGTTGTTCCTTAGATGGAGGTTCTCGTCACTCCAAGTCGTGATAGGTGAAAATTTGAGATGGAGCTCAGATCGACGGTCCACGTTCTTGGTGAATTGACGGTTCAGATCTTATCGTGAATTCGCATCTCACGATTACTGTGATGGAGGTTCTTGTCACTTCAAATCACGATAGGCGAAGCTCCGAGATGGATCTTAGATCAACGGTCCAGAATCCTTGGTGATCTGACAGTCAATATATTTTGGTTATCTCACGTATCGCGAGTTTGAACCTCTTTCCTTTGGATTTTCTGATCTGCGAAACTCCGAAATGGAGTCTTTGTGGTGCTCTGATTTTTCACCACGCGTCCTCTTGATCCAGTGGTCCACGACTATCCCTTCTGACGTGGTCTACCATATTCATCTCCTGGATCTGACGGCCTAGATCAGACCTTGATCCAACGACTAGGATCATTTTGCATTTCGTGATTTTGGCACTTCATGATTTCGCCACTTCGCAATTTTGCCACTTCACGATTTCTCCTTCTTATGATGAAGGGTCTCAATCCTTCAAGTCCTGATCTATGAAACTCCGAAATGGAGTAAGACCAACATATTTCGAAATTTCACATTTCGCCTCTTCTTTCTCTTTAATGAACGTGCAAGTTCTCCCTAATCCAACGATGGTCGGATCTTACGCTCAGATCTGACGCCTAAGATCTGTCCTCCTCTTTTGCATGTTCTTCTTGTCTGAATTCATATATGACGTTCATAGGGGATTTGGGATGGGGTCCAATGATCACTGATGCTCCTCATCTTCCATTATCACTGTGTTGTTGATCATGTTTATCTTTGTCATCGCTATTATTGCCATCAATGCACACTCTGATCCTGCCATCAATGACAAGCTCACTTTGCCTGTTAAACCTACCAACAATCCTCTGCACTATCTCTTCTGAACTTATTGAGCTTTCTCTATAGTGTCTTCCTAAAATACTTATGATACTTCTTCTTTTACTCATGCCATCTTCGCCACTGTACTTGCCATCAATGACAAGCATATGCTACCTATTAAACATTTACCAACAATCTCCCCCTTTGGCATTGATGGCAACTAAGGCACTCAAATTCTTTTCTCCCCCTTTGACATGAATGTCAAAGAGAACATGCTCCCCCTGATATATTGTAGTAATTTTAGGAGGTATCAGATATTCAATCAATCAATAAAAAACTCCCCCTAATAGGATGAACTTGATTAGATTTCAGATGGGGTGAAACCCAACTTCTATCAGAGATAATCAAATGGTGTCTTGGCTAGGGGTTTAGTAAAGATGTCTACTATCTATTCTGTGGAAGGGATATAATTCAACTGAACAACTCTGTTTGTGACTTGTTCTCTGAGAAAATGGTATTTTATTGGGATATGCTTAGTCTTGGAATGAAGAATAGGATTCTTGGAGACACTAATGGCACTAGTGTTATCACAGTGAGTTGTAATCGGAT
>SNQJ01S0021671.1:38950-54194 GCA_010110895.2 Picea sitchensis | reverse complement strand
CTTACGAAAATGAAGGACCCCCACATGAAGGCTTGAAGCCCCCAAAGTCAAAGAATTCAAAGTGACCTAAAAGAAGAAATGATAAAATAAGGTGAAAAAATCAAGAAGAAATATTTATGGAAAGTGGTTAACCCTAAAAATAAGGAAAATAGGAATCTGAGCTAGTTGTTGGTTAGGGCCTTGGTTTAGGTTGGAGAGTTAATTTCTCCAAGGCTAGAAAAAAAAATAGGAATCTGAGCTAGGGAAAGTTGAAATTCAATTTTCATATAATTATATCGGGGAAGCTCCCCTAACACAAGAGTTAAACTATAAACATGAGGTCACATGAAGGAGAGTTGAGGAGATAACCCCTTCGAAGCTTAACTAAATGTAGTGGAGAGATCGTATATTTGGGGATTTTCCTAAAGTGACACTAACTCATTTGGCATCAGTCCTCTATGAATTTTGAACTTGTTTGAGGTTTTCCACAACATGCCCATCATGCTTCTCCCTACTCCAACACCTCGGTCTGCATGCAAATAGGTCGTACAACCTACATAACTTTCTTTTTCTTCCTTGGACCAAGTTGAGGATGGAGCTTCAAACATTTCTCAATCCAATTTCCTCTCATATTGTAGTGAGTGCAATAGTTGCGTGACTTCATTCCCATATCGCCTTCACTGTAAGGAGTTTTTCTCTTCCAACACTTTTCAACACTCTTGTTGTTGAAATCTTTTTGAGAAGACTTTGATTTCCTTCAGAATCTCTTGCTAGATCTATCACTTTCAAAAAGTGATGTGCCATTACTTTTCTTATATGGTTTTGGTGATGATTCAATCTTTCTTCTTGAAGAATTACATACTTCTACTACTTTTGAGCATTCTCCTTCAACATACCCCAATCCTGCAAACTTAGGCCTTCCTACAACCTCCAGTGGTTGAATGATGCCTTGGCCATTAATACCAAGACATTCTCCTTTATACCCCATCTTCCTCAACAAATTCAAGCCAATGCCCTTGGTGAGCCTATCAAAAAATAAAAAAGAAGAATCATCATTCATAAGGGAAGGATTTGAACATGGAGAGTTTTTAACCTCCATTCCTGTGTGTGACACTTGGTCATATTCCCAAATTTTGGCCAACAACTCATTATGTCCTGTTTTATATGAGGATTAATTTTATAGGAAACCAACTTGGTTACCTAGTGCCTGGAGATCATCCTCTATTATATGACAATATGTGAAACGGTCAACACTTTCATGATAAGAACCATAACTAATATACTTGTCATGGCCACAAGTTGGACTGATCTTGGAGGGAATTTCTTCCTCCTTTGTAGTGTAACACTATCCAACTTGTTCCTCCACAATATTCTCTAACATGAGTCTCCATTTCTTCTTCTCATCCTATGCAATTTCTAAAAGTATTTTGAGTTCCACATTCTCTGCTTGAATGCATTGGTTGATTTCTTCCAACTCTTAAAGCCTCTCTCACTTCAATCATTTTCCCATGGTTTTTTTCTGCAAATTCCTTCAAATCAGAACTTCCAAACTGTAAAAGGATAAAATAGGAGAATCTAACATAAATATGTTAATAAACCCTTCAAATAGCCACTCTAAATGGCTTGAATCACACTCAAATGAAATTGTACTATAGACCCCCTTATTCAATTTCAGGGTGGTCCAAGGAAACAACAATATGGTTTTGAGTCCTTTGAATGATTCACAATTACAAGTTCCCCTTTCTTGATGGTTTACATGCAACATACATGGATTACAAATATTGCAATCATCAAAAATATTGCCTTACATAAATAATGGTCTTTGAATGCTGCCAAAGAAGCTTTAGGCAAACAAATATGATGCCTCTCAAGCTAAATGCCCCTTGTTACCAAATGCAACATTTAAAAGAAAAAACCATATTAAAATGATTAATGGAAAAGAGTTTTACCATATTCTAACTTTTTCTTGGATCAACTCCTAATCCATGACTTCTTTCTGCAATAAAATATACATACATGCATCCTGTGTAAACAACCGAGCACTGTGCACCATAACTGCAATTTTCATCATAACTTTTTGTTAGAAGGGATGAAATCAATTATGTAGAGGACCCATTTGAGATTTCGAAGAGATATTTATTTTGATATAAAATGTTTTCTCTCTTTTAACCCATGGAGTGATAAAATGCTTCTTGAAACACAAGGGGCGCACAAGTGTATTGTCTATAGAACTATGCGACTTCAAACAACGATATCTCATAAACTAGGCAAAAAAATCAAATTTATTAAAATATCCATTTGCGATAATAGAGAATCATTTGAAATGATCTACCATAGAACCTTTTAAATGCTTTGTAGAGGTTGTGAGATATTCTGAAGTTTGCAGTTAGTACAACAACGCATTAATTCTTTTTGGGGTGATTTTCTTCAGTGTGATTTCACAATTCAAGATTCTAATCGAAAAACTGAAAGAGACCCATTTGGATGATCAACTAGGAATTCCATTTGCAATCAGAAAACAAAAGCTTCTACTGAGATAAAAAATAACATTTTTTTTTCATTTTTAGCTTTTTTTTCTCATTTTGGGGCGAATTGGATCAACAACATTTTATCTTTAAACATTGATTTCTTCAATCAATAATGAGAGGGATTTTATCTGCCTCTAAAAGATATTTTCCATGCCATATCATTTTCTCAAATCTATTATGTATGTTGTCCGCGATTTTCATTTTAGTTACTGCATATCCAGTGACTGTACAAAATCTGGTTCTTACGGGATGGATATATTATAAATAGATATGGATATTGAGAAAAAAAAATACCCTTTGTGCGTCTTGGAATCTGGTTTCCAATGCAACTAAAATTATTAAAAACAAATAAATATTGAAAGAGAGATATAAATTTTACCAACAAGTACTTGAAAATTGGCGAATTACCCCTTCAATATTGTCTTCGTCTTGGATTGAAACCAAACAACCTATACAGTCCTTGATCTTACTGCCCTTTATTAGTCACAATCTGCAAAACTGGTCAGACCATCTATGATACCACTTGCACTAGGAATTTCTGTGAGATCTTCCTCTACACAAATTCTATGATGAGGATCGTTTACTGACGATTAATTGCATGTGAACATGAGAAAATGGTCATAATTATGTGCATATGTGTAATTAAATATCTACTTAATCAAGTGAGAATGAAAACAAAAATCACACATATAATTTGAAACCCATATGTTAACGAAGTTCACCAGACGTCCTAGATACATCTTTGGGCCCGCTACAACAACAAACCGTTTGTTATTGCTTCTTCCAGATAGGGGTTAACTCTACTTTATATAAAGGGATACAATCTTCTCCCAATGTGGGGCTGAAAGGCTCTCCCAATGCGGGGCACAATTCTCCCAATGAAGGGGCTCAACTCTCCCAATGAAGGGGCTTAACTCTCCCTATGAAGGGGATTACAAACTACAAGCATGATTTCTTGTTTCTTCTCCTCAAAGGGGCTCCCTCAAATGTATCCCAATAAGGAGTTTAAATAGTTTCATAATTCAAGGAGACAAGATCCACAATTTTAGATCTAATAACAACTCAAAGGAAAAAAATGAGAAAGCATCTCAACCAACCTATGAGACTCTTAACTTCCCCTTGAGACTAGGAAACTACTTGGGATATAATGAGGAAGAATGCCAAACCAACTCATGAGACCCTTAACCTCCCCTTGAAACTAGGAAAACAATTTGTGAGGTGGATTCTCGCACAAAACTGATTTCCCTTTTTACAAATAAAATGAAAAATACATGAGTAATTTCCACTCACTTCAAGTATTAATCATTTTTCCAATTTGGATGAATAATACATGAGCTTCTCACACTCATTTAAAGTATTAATCATTTGTACAATTTAAATGAAACATTAATCATTCTTTGTCACATATCATTAATCAACATTTTAATAATCTTCTCCATGGTGTGCAAAGTAATAATTCCCTGTGTGGAGATCCTCCTGGATCACTATACAAGTAAAAATCAGCTCGAAGATTGATTTATCTTTACTCATTATATTTTCTATGTTGAATTTATGAAGAATGAAACTTACCCAAATCAACTTAAAGAATAAATGATATGGGTCCTTCAAAAGGGGAAAAATAAATCTTGTATATATTTTCAGCTTCAACCCATGTTATAAAAAGCCACATTTTCTATAATGAAACCCTCGAAACTTGGTATGGGTTTTCATTTTCTTTCTTTAAGTAAGAATACTTTTGGGTGGAAAAGTTTGGATATGTTTCTATTGGTATTGCAAGTTCTGGGACTATTAGTACTTAGCATTTGAACTTATTGCTATTAAGTTTACTCTTTTGCGTTTTGTTCCCATAGTTTCGATCTGATGGTAAAGGTTTCAAACTCAAGAAAAATAATTCGTATACGAGTTTTTTACCATTGGGACATGGCTCGACCCTCAAGCCAATTTTTTCTATACTTGTACTTGTTGTTTCAATTGTTGATAAAAATGATTGAGATAAGTTGTCTAATTTGCATTCATTGAAGAAATCAGTTATTATAAAATATTTCAAGATATCCATAACCAATATGTCTTGTTATACAGAGTTTGCAATTATGCATTTTAATTGAATACTTTTGATGGAAAAGGGAAAGGTTCAGACCCGTGTCTTTTAAACGCTTCATACCTTGCTCATTTCTTTGCTTTCAATATATCTTTAGATTCTTGGAGTTCAGTTTTGGGTAAACATATATATGCATACAACCAATGCAATTGTGAATAATATGACCAATTGAGCTCATTGTTCATAAAGTTATATCAAGTATTATTGTGTTGACCCTCTAGAAGTATAGTTTGGGAACAAAAGGATATGAATTTTAAAAGAACCTATGAGAAATATTGATCCTCATTATGTATGGATGTTGTTTGGTCTAGTTTTAAACATGTAATTCTTACAAATTCCATAAACGATATAGAAGAAATACAATAGGAACTTTTTGACAACGACATATTACTGCTAATAACTTAGTTGTTTGTGTTAAAGAAGGCATAAATACTGATTAAAATCAAGCGTCAAAGATCGAAGTTTAAATTGCATAGACTTTCATTTACCCCATCATACATGTCATTTTACATACGTTATACTCCCTAACCCTACTCATAAGTTCATTGTTCCATTTTATTTCATGTCTATGTAATTATAAAGAACACATTTCATTTTTTCAAAGAAAGAATGAACAATAATGATGAGCAGAGATGGATGATAGTTCGTAGTTTGTATATATGAATAAAAATAGTTCAAAGGATGATTGGTTTTATTAAGGAAATGTGTAGGCATTAATTAATGTTTTTAAATTTGAACAGTCCATATTGTAATTCCTGTCATAACTCACTTTCTGCAAATTACTCCCATTCATACAAATCCCATTCTCCATATACTTCTTGGTTCACATTTATAAAATAGAAATGGATTGTACATAATAAAAATTTTCAGGACAGATTGCATATTATGAAAGAGAAGTGTGGTGTGTGTGCATAAGTTCAACTGTTTTTTCCCTTGATTCACTTTTCCTTTCCATCTCCCCTTTTTATGTTTCATGGTTATGTCATTTCAGAGCCAAATTTAGTCATGTTGAAAAATGGTATTTGATGTCATATATGTTGTGCCTTACATATGTGCTAATTTGGATATGGATGATATAGATGATATTTTTAAAAAGAGGCAATAACTAGTCTGGAAACAGAGGAAATAGAGGTAATAGAGGCAGCGGGCCAAATGCATTTTTACAAATAGGGAGGGACAAGAGGATGAGGTTTTCCATACATTTTGATGCAAAATTTGAAGATTTTAATCAGTTGGTTCATACTAGTTACATAAACCTTGCGGAGAACTCATGTTTTCAACCCCCTCAACCACCATTCATTCCCCGTGTTAATCCCAATGATCTTCAGCCTCACCCAATGTTACGAGGAAAATATCTCTATGGCTAGGGTAAACCACAACCGATGAAAATGACTGCAGAAATCAACTCTATCCTCGAAACATGTTATATAAACCAATATGCAAGCGAGATAAGAAAGAGGCCTACCTCGTCCAGATGCTCGATGAAGTCCACCGTTGAGAACTTGAACTCAAAGCTATTGTTTTCCCTTGACCAATTTTTAGGAGATTCTTGGTCATGTTGATATATTTTGGGACTTCGACAGCATGTTGAAGATAGAACACAAGATGAAGTAGAGATCTCCTGTCCTATGTGGAGTAAGGGTTTTGTGGATCTGTGCATGTAGATGACTAATTGAAGCTAATAGAGAAGAAGAGTTGGTGTACATAGCCCCAGGGTGGGGGTGAACCATGTAAATATTGTTTTATTCTACTTTGTTTGATGTTCTGATGCATTTATGTGTTATTTGCTAAGTGATTGATAGAGATAGATAGATAGATATGTTTATGCTTTGTGCTTATGATGAATCTCGATGTTATATCTGATATAGGTGAATGTGCTTAGTGCTTAAATCTGCTAGATCCGATCCGTTTATTTATGCTAAGTTATTAAATACATTAGATCAAGGTGAATGTCGCGATGCTATTTTTTATCTGTGAAGTAGATATTGGTTAAATAATGATGAACTAACGGTGCTAATTGCTCTATTAAGTGTCATAATCAAATATCTGTGTCTCATCTAAGGTTCTAGACACCTGATTCCTGCAACCACCCCTGCCTCTACCTCGGGTGAGACTTCATCTCCTTCGTAGGTGTTGCTGAAAGGGTCGGTAGTTAGGGTTGTGTTGGTGCATTGTTGTAGCATTGAACCCTGGGCTTTCCCCTATGCCAACAAATGGTTCTGTTGACGGGACTGAAACTGTGATTGTTGGGAATTGAGGAAGAAGAATCTTTGTGCAAAGATCCAACCTGAAATTGTGATATCTCTGTGCGTAGATATGTTTCTCTAGTGCGCAGTACTCTACTAGTTTGGCAAGCTCTATGCTAAGGAAAAGAAGTCTGATCTAAAGAAAAGAGGTAAGATCCAGAAGCTGTGTTCTCTAAGAAAGGAAAAAGTGAGACTTTTTTATTAAAAGAGGTAAGATCTAATAACTTTATGCTTTGATAAAGGTAAGAATATTGAAAAGTTCTAGATCTGAAATCTTTGTGCTCTGCAGACGTAAGATAAGTGGAAATTTTTGTTTCTAAATCATGGATCTAGGTATATTTGATAGATTCTATCCTGGTTTGAAAACTAGGGTATTAATAGATTAATATGAATAGATCTGATAAGAATAGTGAAAAATATGTTATACCTATGCATAGAAAGAATGTTTGGACTAATAAGTGTATGTAGGATGCTAAAAATATTTTTTTGTAGGTTAGCTATGATGATCCTAGTGCATAGTATAGGAAAGGTTGGGGATCATTTAAAAGAAAGAGAGAATTAACCCTTTGTTACAGTTGCAGAATACTGGGACATCTTTCTAAGGAATTCCCTGGGAAAAGACCCAGTTGTCTTTGTTGCAAATCTATTGACCATGAAGTATTGGATTGCCCTAGAATGATTACTAAGCTTGAAGAAATGAACATGATATAAGAAAACCCTAAAGCAGATCCAGAAACTAAGATTATGACAGAATCCCAGGAAAAATCAGAGAAAGTATTGCTACAGATAAGAGAAACCATGAATGACCACCGACATGTCAGATTATTAGGGATATTCTAAGAAAAATAATGCCTTGAATCAAGAATAGGAGACTTCAACATTGACTGTGTTCTAGATAAGGAAACACAGGTGAATATCATGACAGAGAGAACACGGGAAGCTATAGGGAAGCCTGCTATGATTCCTTCACTAGAAGGAATAGGAATATTCAAAGGAAAGTTGATAAAGCTATGTGGAAAGCTCACCCGGATACCTATGAATGCCAATGGAACCTCGACAAGTGAATATTTTGAGATTATTAAATTTATTGAGAACAATGCCCCATTTACCATGCTACTAGGAAAACCTTGTATAGAAAGAGATTGGGCCAGAAGGCAAGAAGAAGAAAAAAATTTAGAACAGAAGAAGCAAAAGTTAAAAGAATTCATGACTAGAAGGATCACACACTTGATTGAAGAACAAAAGAATAGATCGAAGCTATTTAACACTAGAGACATGGATGTCAAAGTTGCAAGAACACTAGAAGAACCACTAAAGATTGACATGCATATTCCAAATAAAGAAGAAGGATCACCCGTGACTCTTTGGAAAGGATATCAACAATGCGAAGTCACTATGTCAAAAGGAGATAAGAAACAGAACGAAAAAAGGCATACCAAGACGAATCTCACTGGGAAGAAGGATAGAAAGTTAAGTAAGAAGAGAGCTAAGATTGACAAGTTGCAGAAGGTTCCAGAGTAAACCTTGCAGAAGGGAAATTTGCAAAATTGGAACTTCGTCAGGATATCATAACAATGACACATGGCACTTCGCCATGACGAAGAAATATAGTCATTGGGGACATTATAAAATTTATAACAACGCTTCAAACATGCAGAAAGACATTTATGGATAAACAACTCACCATCCGACCATTGGGACCATGCCATAACAGAGAAAACATAGTTAATGAAGGCTTCATACCCATTGCAAGCAACCCGTTTCCAGGTTAACTATTTATCCCCTCGTGCCATGCATCGAGATCACTTTTTCCAATCGTGAATTTGAGCTCGCATACTTGTTGATTTTACACAGTAGTCATTATGCTATCTCCCCCTATCCTATTGCAATGTCTAAGTTACCCTCCAAACTCGAGATCATTAACCCTGAGTGTGTATGTCGGATGAGTTGAGTGTTGTCGAGAAAATTTATGATCGACCTCATGACTGAGAGAGCCATGTCGATGTCTACAAGTGTATAGGCATCATCGATGAAAGGACTACCAGCCTCTCCATCCACTTCTCGCAGAGCCAGACAATCCCGACCATCTGATGAAAAGCGTACCAAGCACAGGGATGATCTAGCGAATGCTAAATTGATCCCAACCATATTACCCACCTGTATTCCACCCCTGAGTGATGCAGTAAATTGGGACAACGTGCCCAGATATTTTGAATACACCTTGGTCACTGCATACCTCCCGAAGGGGATACGGACAGTTTGAGAAGACCAAGATAAGATTGTGGAGTTGAAGTTTAGAGACTTCAACCTCGAAGATCACAAAGTTTACAACATGTTCACCTCACATAAGTACCTGACCCAGACTAAGGGGAAGAATTTGAATATAATCCCCCAGTCGTGGAAAATGAACCTCGCGCATCCACCCTGTTGAACGTCATGAAGATTCCTCACTTTGGACTACACCAAGAGGTGAATGCATGTGTCAAGTTACTATTGTCTTGTTACCATGGAGGTTATTTGTGGCTAAACTACCGTATAACAGTTGATCTGACGTTGATCAATCAAATCGCAGGCTTGAGTATGCAAGGACCCGACCCACGGGATTTTTGCCCTGGAAAAGCCATGGATCGCGCTCTAGCATAGTGGACACTTATGGAGATGTAGAGAAGGGAACACAAGGTTACAAAGTAGCTTCTATCTAGAGTGGTGCAGTGCGCATCTCCTGTCATTTGATTGAAGAGAAGTTAGTCTGAAATAACCGACCCACCCAAGTCACCGGTTTTGTAGTCAACCTCACAAGGAAGTGTGTGGAAGGCCTTCAGATGAATTGGGTGAAGTACCTGGTGAACCAGTTGGAACTCAACTACAGAGAAGCAAAAGATCAAGGATATGAATTTAATTTTAGTTAGCTTTTGATACTGATAGCCTTTATTTCCTAGGAGATGCCAGAAGGTATGACCTTCCCAGACATCGAGCCTTTTGAACCACTAGCCATGAAGTTCAGTACACTATGGTACTCAAGCAACATGAATAAATAGTGGAAGTCAAATTCTTTTTTTCATACCTACTAATATCAGCTAAAGGTAGCCATACAGTCTGAGCCTCGCATGACTCTAAACATTCTACCCTAGCTCATGCCTTTGATGAAGTTGAGCGAAGATCAACATTTTACTTACATCACAGTGCGCACTGATGAACACAAGCAACAACTTCAGTCCTACTACAAGTTGACAGAGGAGGATTTGGAGGAGATCACCAAGTACTGGTCGGTAGAAATCCTTATTCCAGCAGACCCTGCCGAGAAATCTGACATCGATAGCCTAGAAGCAACGCAAGATACACCTGGACCTAGCGGGGCAAAGAAAACCAAAGAGGTCCAAGAATTAGAGAACACATCCATGAAGACTTCCTCCATCTCACCAGAGAAAGGGGGTGATGGAGAAGAGTTAGGTGACAAAGAAGTCGAACAGAATAAAAGAGATAAGGTTGATCCCCTGAAGAAGAGGAAAGGTTCTCCTTCGAAACCTTCCTCCCAAAATAAAGAGAAGGCCACCATGAACAAGATGCAGACTGTCCTCACTTTCGATGAATTTGATTTCCTCATAGAATCCCTGCAAGATGCTTCACTGGAAATAACAGAGAAACAAGAAGCAAAGAAAGAGAAGTTGTATGATCGAATTGAGACTGAACTCTGAGGGGTACAACAAGCCCTACAGTCCATCTGCATAGTCTCCACTACATTGGGAGAGCCAGAAATGGGAGATGAGACAACTCAAATCCACCGTTAGTTGATATAGTCGAAGCTCACCTTCGACGAGCATAGGAAGAAACAACACAAGCCACCCAGGATTTGACACAAGTAAAAGGGGTACTAGTAGAGCAACGAAGTGTTGCAGAACGAGAAAATATTTCTCTCCAAGTGAAGTTTGACCAAGAAAAAGAACAACTACAACAAAAAAAGGAACAGTTTCTCGTAGAGAAACTCAAAGTAAAGGAAATGGTCAATAGAGCACTTCAATCTGTGACATTCATAGAAGTAAAGGCTGAAGATCGAGTACCACAAAAGGTAGCACAACTTTAAGAAGTGATCCAGTAACTACAATAACGCATCACAGAATTGGAACTATGCGCAGTACCTGAGACCTCACAAGATGTAAGAGACCAAAGGGAAGCAACCGCCAGGAGCGCAGTTGAAAGGCTCAAGGCTCTTACCTCGGAATGTAAGCACCTCACTAATCATAGTGCCAAGACCTATGAACAACTCATGGAGAACCCGAAACTAAAGGAACTAGAGTCACAACTCCAAGAGGTGAAGTATCAAGTTGAAAAGATACAGGCGCAGTTGAAGCCCCTGTCAGCTGTGGAAAGAATGAAGCGCTCCCAAGAGCAATGCACTGCACAACATCAAATCCATACTATATAGAGAAAAGTTATGGAGGTAACTCAGAAAATCCAACCTGTGCAAGATAAGGCCTATCAATTATTTACAGAATTGAAGGCCAAGGAGAAAAACTAGATCAGGTTGTCACCACAACTGAACAACGTCTAGAGGGACCGATCAATGATGTAGTCATCCAGGATTTCCCAGAACAAGAGGTTGTGGCACAACAGGAAGTTGAAGCATCTCGAGCCAAGCTCAAGGCATTTGAAGTAGAACTAGTCAGACTAGAGTGACTTGGGACGAGTCACAGGTGAGTGTTCGGGACCTGTTGGCCCTTGACCAAGTTTTGGGAGATTCTTGGTCATGTTGACCTATTTTGGGAATTCAACAGCCTGTTGAATATGGAGTGCAAGATGAATCAGATATTGCAGGATCTCGACCCCTTTTTGGGTTTTTTTTTGGGATTTGGGAATATGTAACGGGAATGGGATGTCGTCCCATGGGTTTACCCATGTTTAGGCCTATTTTGTATGTATAAATAGAAGGCTAGGAAATGGAAGAAGTAGTTGAATAGTGCGCAAGAGTTGTGAAACTTGGCTAAGTGCTAAGAGTTGGATCTGTGTGATCAAGAATTGTAAGGCTTCGTGCATACTGTATGAGACTTGCAGAGCTAAGTGCAATTCATTGTAAGAGACTCTGAAGGATTTGTGCTGCAACGCAAGGAAGGAGGATCTAGCGACCTGCACAGATCTCCTGTCCTATGCAGAGTAAGGGTTTTGTGGCTCTGTGCATGTAGATGACTCATTGAAGTTAATAAAGAAGAAGAGTTGGTGGATGTAGTTGTTACCCATGATTTTGGTCATCATGATGATGTGTTGATGATGGTGTACTCAGGCTCTTCATAAGAACTTTCTCCTGAGAAAAATTTATTTTCATCTTTTCCAGAAAAAATCATTTTTTAAGACTGTTCGCAGGCTACTAGTATATTTGCCTGCGAGAATGCATGATTCTCGCAGGTTGCCTTAAGCTAGGGTGCGAGAAGTTCACACTGTGTGTAACTACTAGGGTGCGAACTCTTTCTAAAGAAAGGAAAAAGATGAATTATTGATGCTTCTAGAAGGGAATCTTCTAGAAGGATGAGATGGCATTCGAATGGTTATCCTAGTACTTGATTTCCTGATATTTTGGGATCATTCTTATCCAAGTAACTAATTCATTCTCTCCTATATATTGAGGGAATTCTCATGGAAAAGGTTAAGCAAGGTTAAGCAATATTCATTGGAGAATTAGTGAGAGAATTGTATGAATGATTGAAGCTTGAACAACAGGCTAGGAAACTCCAGCAAGGATATCATAAAGGTTTTGATCTTCTTCATGCAAGTGAGCAAGTGTGTGTGTCGGAGCCAAGGGCCATCGAAAGGAATTTTGCGACATCAAGGCTCAGGTTGTAATCTTTACTTTCCATCAATATGATACAGTAATATGTCCCTTTCCCATAAAGCTATTTCCACTTTATTGTATAATTCCTTGATCATATACATAGATTGACTGTTGAATAGATTATGCTTTCTTCACTTTGGTTGGTTTGTGTTGTCTTGGTCTTGAATGCACGAGATCACTGGAGCGAAGCGGGAGCAACAAAGACCATAGGAAGCGATAATAAGGTATGTCATTTGTTCTTGCCTCCTATTTAATTCAATGGTCAAAATCTAGGGAAAGAGTCATGTTCTGTATTGCTTTGTTCTAGATCCAGGTGGATCGAGGGAGATCGGTTAGTGTCCGCACCTACGGATTTATCCAATAACAAAATTGGCGACTCCACTGGGGAACAATCCCATTTTCTTTGTGGCTTTTGATATTTTTCTGTGGCCATTTTCTCTGGTTTCACTTTTCTCCTGTCCTATCAATCTCTGAGTCTTCAAGATATCCTGATAGACCCTCTGGGTCCAGAAGCCTTTTTCAATTTTGCTTCATTTTTCAAATTTTTGATTATGTTAAGGAATTCTCGCACTATACTTCATTGCAGCCTGCGAGAATTGGTAGGGTTCACACCCTACCTTTAGGTTTCAGTGTGAGGTTCTCGCACCCTGCTCAAGGGTCACCTGCGAGAATCAGTGATTCTCGCACTGTGTAATACTGCCTGCCTGTGAACACAATTTTTTCAAAAGTTTGGATTTGAGTTTTGGTCTTTCCAACTGCCCAGATCAGTTTGATTGCCTTTTATGAGTTTCTTGGACCATTGATTGATGTATTTCTTGTTTTCGTTTGCGTGCATGAACAGTTTTTGGATTTCAAGGATTTTTCTTGTCCTTTGTGTCTTGACTTTCGTTTCTTGACTTTTCTTGGAAAAACCATTCTCTCTCACTTCAGATTCTGAGTATGTTTGATTAGTTAAGAACCAGTGATTGGTTGAAAGTTGAGTTCTTTGTTTTTCTCATTTGCTTATTGGTTTAAAAGATCATTTTCCTTTGCAAATTGAAAAGACTTAATTGGTTTGCTCTTTATTTTTTGTTTCATTGAAAGAGTTGATTGGGTTTTTCGTTGCTTGTTCATTTGGGTTTTGATTTTCTGTACTCTCATTGGCATAGTGAGAGTCCTTTTTTGAAAAGTGAACAAAACGTTTTTCTTTCAAAAAATTCTTTTCATTTTAGAAAACATTGAAAATCAAATTATTGCGATTGTTGAAGTATTTGAAAAAGACACAATAGAGAATTGTCATTTGATAAGTGCTTGTTTGCATTTGCATTTTAAAGGAAATTTTGCACTGTAGTTCAAAGTTGATCTGGAAAATTTTCTCTCTCTCCCATACATAGGATTCATTGAACGAAAAGTGATATATTTCATTCTCATCCTTGCATTGTTTGGGTCAGAGTCATACAACATAAGTTTCATTTTCGTTACCTTTGAGTAAACAACAACTCTTAATAACATTGCGTAATCATAAAATTTATCTAGTAACTCTTTTCTAGGGCTCTCTTACACCAACATTTAGCTAGGCTAGTGCTTTGGAGTAGGAAGAGAGATACACTCTCCAAAAGCACAAAACACACAATAGCATCTTGTGTTAGGGAGTGATAAATTCCATTTGCAACATCTTGTCTTGGAAAGCCCTTCTCACACAAGGGTCAAACACTAGGTCGCATTGATATTGGTAGATTTACTCACCCTACTTTATTGATATCAGTGTAGAGATTGCACGTATTACGGGGATCACTCGGACGTATACCCACAATGCTGAGTGGAATCCTTTTGAGTTGATTGCAGGCTAGATACCCTGCCCTTGCGTGTGGATCGAACTGTCAACTATTCCCCCAGGCTTTATTGTTGTTGGTGGTGACCTTAGTGGCCTATATTTCTAGGTTCTTACCCAAGGTGACTATGGAGGGGAAATTTTTCACAGTACCTGGAATTGACGTTGACCAAAATCACTCGGGCTCCTTGGAGGGTATACCCACGATTATGTGTGGGAGCTTGCACCAGGGTGTAAGTTCGTTAAGTAGGTCTTCAGCGTAAATTTTCCACCATAGCCCCTCCCCTTCTCGTCTTGTTGTTGCAACATTGGATTTCATCACCAACTAGTGGCTTCGAAATTAGAAGGTCTTGTTTTCCTGGTGATTGCTTCCTAGATTTTGTTTACTAGCGCATGTTGTTTGTTTATCGAAGTTGACCATAGGATTTTCTTCGTGAATTTTGTCACTTGTTTACAATAGCTCCTCCACGTCGTTCACGTAGAATGCAAGGTTTATCTCCAGAGCATCTGGACGGTTCTCAACCCTTGGCTACAGGTACACCTGAGGGCTCTCCTCGACAAAGTGAAGCCACAGTCGTCACCACACCACAAGTGGAATGAACTGACTCTCTAGAACCTTTCTGAATTACCAATACTCGAGAGGATTTTCGACTTCACCCTGCTTCTGAGCAACCTTTTATGTGACTGAATTCTTCCGGAGACTTAGTTGTTACATCTTCTGGATCACCCGTTGGGCGTTTTCCCAGCGTAGAAGGCCAAGAT
>SNQJ01S0021671.1:22787-38558 GCA_010110895.2 Picea sitchensis | reverse complement strand
TTTTGGACAAAATATACCTCCCTCTTTGGCCCAGTATTGGAATCAGATGATACAAAATTCTCCTCAAACAACTGGGGGGCAGCAGTTGCCTGTCCCTACTATAGGCCAACCATATCCAGGTATACCAAATCCTATTTGGGGTACGAATGCTCAAACTCATGTCCCCGCTCAAGGTTACAATCCCTCGAGCTACTATCCTCTCCAACCACCACCGAATCTGCCTAGGTATTCCCATTATGCGCAGACTGCTTATGGTCCTACTAGTTTGCCGACAGGGCTTACACCCCAAATCCACCAGTACCCGTAGGTGAATCGACAGTTACCTTTTCTTGCTACTTTGGATTTGCTAGATTTGTCTAGGATTTTAAATGATCCTATTCGTCACTCTCCCCGATAGCCTGCTATACCAGCCAAGCTTCCTTCGGACATTCCTAAATTCGACGGCAAAGTGGGAGAGGACCCAAACAATCACGTTATGACTTTTCACCTATGGTGCTCATCCAACTCATTGATGGATGACTCTATTCGTTTACGTCTTTTTCAACGAACCCTTATAGGTTCTGCTGCGAAGTGGTATATTGAATTGTCGCATTGTTTCTTCTCTGATTTCAATACCCTTGCTATGGCTTTCCTTGCGCATTACCAGTTATTGATCCGTTATGATACCGTGACTGAGATTTTGACTTCCTTCAAACATAACAAAGGAACTCATATATCTGATCACATCCATGAGTGGCGAAGGAGACGACATCTCATTAAACTTGAGCTCCTCGATCATTTACTGGCAGAATGGTTTACAAAATCATTTGTGAATGAAATCGGTAAGGAGATTGCCAGGGGTGGCGTAGTCACGGAAGAGCAGTCTATAAGTCATGCTCAATATCTTGATCTTGTTTATTCACAAACGGGAACTCTTTATGATTTACTACTTGATTTACCTCATCCTAATGCTTCCAGCACTTCAACTACTCCAGTTGCCTCACATGCGACTGATGGTGTGATTGGTACTGCTCAAGCTCAATCACATTCTATTTCAAGCACCAAACCTAAGTTTGCTTCTTCAAATGTTCAAAATTCTCCGTCTCCTACCACTTCCACCGGCAAAACTTCTGAGGTAAATGTTGTCCAATCTACCCCAACCGGTAAAAACAAATCTAAAAAGGGGAGAGGTAAGAATAAGGAGGGAAAAAATAATAATCAAGCAGAGCAAACTAAAACCACTCCTGTTGATGACCGGGATAAGTGCAAACCCCGATACCCTTTCCTTATCTGTGGTGATGATCACTACACAAAGGATTGTCCACACCGTGTCGAGGTCACTAAGTTCCTTCAGGGAACCCCGAAACCACCTGCACCGGCTGTCTTATCCCAACCCTTCTCGTCTCAACAACAGGCTTAGTTGGTCATTCATGACCAACCATCCTCTTCTACTACATCATATGTTTTGATGTGTACTGGTGATTCTAAGCAGAATAACGTTGCACTCACGACTCGAGCCAAAGATTATTCTCCATCTAAGGAGAAGGTTGACGATTTACCTCTTGCTTTGGTACAACCCTCTCTAGCGACTCCACCTACCAACGGTCCTCTTCATCTCAAATGATCGAGCCTCGACACAGTTATGTGACCCCCCCCTAAGGGTGTCGTTTGGAAATTGGCTTTCAATCCTCATGCTCGTGCGGATCAAAACTACAACATTGTTGAAGATCTAGCCCAGGAACCTTCAGCGATGTCAGCCCTTGAAGTCCTTCAGAATTGTCCTGCACAACGGAAGGCACTGTTGAAAGCTATAGGTGGAATTGACCCGACAGATACGAATTTTATAGTCTTTGACTTGGAAGATCACATTCCAAGGTTACCCGCTCAACTAGCATTTCAAACCCAAGTTGTTGTCTCTGACAAGAACATTTGTCGAACTGTTATCGACGAGGATGCCTCAACTTGTGTTATGTCTCTTGCTTGTTGGAAATCCATTGGCTCTCCTCCTTTGAATGAATCCCAAAACACTCTTAAAGCCTTCAATGGCTCTGGTTTTAAGCCTTACGGTGTTCTCCCTTCATTGCCTATCACGTTAGAAGGTAAAATGGTCCAAGTTGAAGTGGAAGTCTTCGACGCTCCCCTTGATTATAATTTTCTGCTTGGATGCAGTTGGATCGATTCCATGCGTGCAGTCGTGTCAAGAATTTTCTGAGTAGTACGTTTCCCTCATCAAGGAAAGGTTTTTACCATCGACCAACTCGCCTTCTTCAATTCCGATACTCGTACTGGCAACGTGTTGTTTATTGCTAAAACTCCGCCGGGTTATGAAAATGTCAGTGTAGGCCTTTTAAAAGACTCCTCGTTAATGGGTACTTTCCCCATTCCACCACCTGATGTTCCCCACCCGTCAGTTTCTTCTATCAACATGATTTATGTCATGCCTCATGAACTTCATGCATCTTCCGACCCTTGGATAGTCCTTGACCTTGGAGATCATTTTCGTTTCGGCGACACCATGTCGTTAAGTCCGATTGAATCCGCCTATTAGGCCATTCAATCGGAAACACCTTCTACCCCCTCTCTTGATGAGTTGTCTCCCGATCCTTTTCATGTTATTTTTCCCACTGATGAGATGATCATGTCCATCATGGAGGACACTCCTTGGGATGATGGGCATCATTGTTCCATACTCTTTCTAGAACAACAAACTCTTGAGAACTACCAACGGATTTCGACTCCGTCGACCGTTGTTGTCATCTCAATGGTTCCCGTGACTACACACGATGTGTTTGTTGAAGGGAACTTAAGTAATATTTTGCCTACAATTCCCATTGACATATACATTAAACCTGGGATTGTCGAAAATGTCCATATTGGAGCTTCGTGTTCTTCCGACGAAATTGTCACCTATATGTCTCTATTCAAATAATTTTGTGACATCTTCGCCTGGAGCTACGAAGAGATGCCAGGTATCAACCCTGCAATTGTTGTACATGAGATAAAGACATACCCCGACGCTAAACCCGTCCGACAACGCCTTCGTCTAGTTCACCCACGTAAAGCGGTTGCTATCAAACTCAAAGTTGAAAAACTTTTGAAAGTCGATTTTATTTATCCGGTGGCTGTTACAGAATGGGTTTCCAATCCTATCCCGATTGACAAGAAAGGAGGCAGTATTCGTGTATGTGTTGATTATAGGGATATTAACAAAGCTTGTCCCAAAGACAACTTTCCTACCCCCTTCATCGATCATACTATTGATGATTGCGCCGGAAGTGAAATTTTCTCCCTCATGGATGGTTTCTCTGGCTATAATCAAATTAACATAGCTCCTGAGGATCAACATAAGATTGCCTTTATTTGTCCTTGGGGTACTTTTTCCTATCGGAAACTCCCTTTTGGTCTTAAGAATGCGGGCGCAACTTTTCAACGCGCTATGTCTTATGCTTTTCATGATATAAATCATATCGTTCAACCTTATTTTGGCGATTTACCAGCTCATTCTATGCGCAGAGTCGATCACCCTACCCACCTTCGGGCTATTTTTGTTCGCTGTCGATTCTATCGTATACGTTTAAATCCTCATAAGTGTGTTTTTTGCGTAGAATCCGGCCATCTTCTAGGTTTTATCGTTTTGCATCAAGGGATATGGGTGGATCCTATTAAGGTTGAGGCGATCCTTAATCTCCCTCCTCCTTCTACACTGCGCCAATTGCAAAGTTTGTAGGGGAAAGCAAAATTTCTTCGTCGTTTTATCCCTAATTATGCTGAGATCACTCGTGGTTTTACACGGCTACTAAAGAAAGATTCAGATTTCGTCTGGGATACCATTGCCAACAATTCTTTTGAAGCTTTGAAGTTGTCCCTAACGCGAGCTCCGCTTCTCTTTCCTCCCGATTACAGTCATGATTATTTCCTTTATCTTGTTGCCTCAGAGTACACTATTGGCATGGTTCTCGTCCAAGAGGATGATGCACACGATGAACATGTTATTTACTACTTGAGTCGGAGTCTCACACCAACTGAAATCAAGTATCAACATGTTGAAAAACTGGCCTTGGCTGTCATTCAATCCGTCCAACGCTTCTGACATTATATCCTCTCACGCAAGACTATGGTGATTTCTCATTGCAACCCTATGCAACATATTTTTACACGTCAATTGCTAGGGGGAAAATACTCCAAATGGATTGTGATACTCCAGGAGTTTGACTTGGAATTCGATCGCGCCAAGCCTAAGAAGTCCTTAGTTTTTGCCAAGTTGATATGCGATTTTCCTCAGTCTACAACGGAAAATGTAGCAGCTGGTTCATTACCCGATGAATCTCTTTTCTTTATTAGCACTGACAATCTTTGGTATGGGGATATCATTATATATCTCCAAACCCAGACTTTCCGGCCTACTTTGTCTAGTACTGAACGATATCGCATACGTTATCAAGCTCGTCAATACATTATCCTCGGGGATACTCTTTACCGTCAAGGAATTGACTCTTTTTTTCGACGTTGTCTAACATTTGACGAAGTCGAGAAAGATCTAAATGACTTCCATTCCGGAGCATGTGGTGGTCATATGTCTGGTATGCTACTGCCCAGAAGATCTTACGCGCAGGGTATTTTTGGCCTTCTTTGTTTAATGACTGCATTACTGCTATTCATAATGCCATGCCTGCCAGACCTACAATCAGAAAATTCGGTCACATCCTGCTCCTCTTCACCCTGTGGTCTCAGTTGGTCCTTTTGCAAAATGGGGCATCGATTTCATGACATATCACCCTCACTCGGTCGAGGGGCATGGTTACATCATTGTAGTCGTTGATTACTTTACGAAATGGGCCGAGGCGACGCCAACATTTGAAAACACTGGAAATACCATAGCCTTATTTCTTTTCAATCACGTCATAGCTCGTTTTGGTGTTCCCCAAGCTATAGTCACTAATCACGGTAGCCACTTTAGGAATTTTATGATGTCTGAACTTACGAAAAAGTTGGGTCTTCACCATGATAACTCAACGCCCTATTATCCACAAGCTAATGGTCAAGTTGAAGCGATTAACAAAGTTCTTATAACTATGCTTCGACGAATGATAGGGATTCATAAAACAAGTTGGCACACAATGTTGTTTTCGGCATTGTGGGCGTACCGGACATCTGTCAAGTCCGCTACTGGGTTTACGCCTTTTTGGTTAGTCTATGGTGTGGAAGCCATTCTTCCTATAGAATGCGAGATGCCCTCTCTAAAGCTAGTTGTTGAACTCCTACTCAACACTTCTGCGGAAGAAGAACGTCTATTGTATCTTATGCGATTAGACGAAACTCGACGTGACGCCACTCTAGTAATAGAAGCCCAGAAAAAACGTGTCAAGGCCCAATATGACAAGCATGTCAAGCCTCACGTTTTCTCCGAAGGTGATCTTGTTCTTCTCTATTGACATGATCGAGATGTGTTAGGAGCTGGAAAATTTGAACCCATGTGGCAAGGTCCTTATATTGTTCGCCGAGTTTTGGAAAAGGGAGCATATGAGTTGGTAGATTACGATGGTATCCCTTTGAGTGAACCCAGAAATGGGTTGTACTTGAAGAAGTACTATGCATAAATCATCTGTGCACAAGTACTTGTATTTTAATGTATCATACTTTGTGTGTGCTACTATAACTTTCTTTTGTCGTTATCTGGTCTCTACCCTTATGTGACGTTGTGTTTGATTTCCAGATGTCGGAGTCTTCACTACCCTATATCAGCTTCGTTGATGGTTCTAGCTGTAGTACTTGGAACCTTGCCTCCGCTGCGTGGGAAATCTATGCCCCAACAAACGAACTTGTATCTTTACGAGGTGTGTGTCTCGGTCGTGCAACCAACAACATTGCAGAGTATACCGTCGTTATTGAATTATTGGTTGATGCTATATCGCTCGGAATTCGTCATTTGGTTGTGCGACTTGACTCCCAGCTTTTAGTACTACGGTTAAGTAATATCTACTCTATTCGAAGTCCTACTTTATTATGGGTGTATTTGCGAATTCGCCTCTTGGAACCTTATTTTGATCACATTGAATATCAACATATTCCTAGATGTCTAAATACATTAACAGTTGCATTGGCGAATTATGTATTGGACAGACATTTGAATCATTTATAAGTCAAACACAACAAAATTCACACAATATAAAGTAAACTGGTAGAAGCCGTCTGTATATATAACGATGTAAAAGAGTTTTTTACAAAAAGTTTGTCCGAAGACCAAAATGTCAAAATTTGAAGCTCATAAGCTTCTACAAAGTGACGTGATGGATGACATTCACGGTAACACACGACTGCTCTAGAAACCCTACAGAGTAGTTGACTCATAGATGCTGATACCCCTACAGTATGACGCTGATCACGTCGTGGAACCTCTTCCAGAGTCATGTCTGGAATGTTTGCAGTCAGTCCCTCTAGATTCTGTTCTACCACTTGATAATCCTCAGCATACTGTGGTGTTGCCGCTACCTCTCCTCGCCGCTGGATGGGAGAAGTGCCGAGAGGTCTGTAAGGTCCAACATCTGTGTTATAAACAAACAAGTTTGTATTAGTATTTGGACAAACATATAAAACAAAAACATTTGAATATGATAAAAAATTCAAAAACATTTAAAAAGAGAAAATGTGTGTACTTCTTACCAAGGTCCCCCCACTGAGCATCCTCTAGTAATACCAAATCCGGATCTCTTCGGAAATCTAGCCCAGCATAAGCGTAGTCATCAACCATCAACATCTGAGGTTGAAGCCAGTCAAAGAAAGTATCATCATATCTAATGATCGGTCCTGCTATGTGTCGGGCAATGAGCCGACACCATCTTAGCATCCACGGATCCCTGGGAGCCGGTAAATTCCACTCCACCTATAGCCTCAGTAATGGGACCCACTCAAGGAAGAAGGATACCAGCAAAGATCCGTACCCGAATTGTTTCAGGTCACCTCACCTACATTTGGTCAATTGCTTCTTTATACTGCGAAACACAACATCTGCCCAGTTGAACACTCGAGGCTCAGTACACTCAATAGCATACTAGAAGTAGCTCTGTAATGCCATATGAGGAGCAGAACTCCCAGCCATCCGAGCTATAGTGAAAAGGATAGTATGGAGGGTCAAGTCTCGTACCCCCCAGATAGCCACTTTTCCTTTCTTTCTCTCAACCTCAAGGACATAGTGTAAATTGCAGTACTCACTCATCTTTAGCCCACCACCTCTACTACCTGTCAGGCTCACATAGTAACCCCGCCGTGACAAACCAGTCAAAAATTAAATGTCCTCAATGTCTAAGGACAATGTATGGACCCCCACATGAAACACCTGCTGATCCAGGTCCCACATACGTACCTTGTACTCTAATAGTCTGACTTGGGCCCTCATGCCTCGGATGCGAAAGTACTTCAAGAGCCCACAATCTCTCAAAGCTGTTATGGTAGGTGGATGATTTTCGGCCATTGCATTGTCCTCTTCATGTTCCCTTTCATGCCACTCAAGCACCATGTTTACGGCCAATTATCTACATAAGGAACACAATAAGAGGATTAATAACTTTTTTCATGCTTTGGATCTTTTTCATTGGATAAAAATTTAAATTGTTTTTGGGCTTTGCGGTTCTCGCAGGTGCCCTATGTGCACAGTGTGAGAACCTCATAGGTGCTCTATGTGCATAGTGTGAGAACATCGCAGGTGCCCTATGTGCACATGTGAGAACCTCGCAGGTGACTTTAGGCTCACCTGCGAGAGTGCATCATTATCGTAGGCCCCGTATAGCCTTCCTGGGAGAATGGCAGTGCGCATATAGGGCTTAGAAAATCAACTTAAACTGAGAATTTAACCAATGAAATTACAAATTTAAACCATGAAAATGTCAAGGCCGAAGATCTTACCTTAATGTCGTAGACGGCTCACTAAATGGTCTCTCGTAGCTCCCGCAAATTGACACCAAACTTGGAGGGTAAAAGAGGGGTTTTTTGAGCTCAATAGTGAAAATGTAAAAATGGTGTGGTAAAAAGAGTATTTACTCCTTTTATTTACTTTTACTATATCATTTTGGTTTTTTTTTATTATTTATCAATTAAACCCTAATCATTAATGTCATGATGAGTGTAATTCTTGTAGGTGTGATGAATTTGATGATTAAATACAGTGCTACAGACATGTTTTTCTTTGTTATCGCGTGTTTTTTATTGTTTTTTATGGTTTTATATAAAAACCTCGAGCGTGGTCTTTGTCCGTTCTTGTGCTCGTAAATACATGAGAATGTGATCGAGCATACTTTTATCATTTTTTCGGGCTCAACAAGGTTATACGAAAAAGGAACCCCCCTGGAGTCCTCTTTAAGCTCTTTTCAGACTCTCTAAACATGAAAAGATCGTCGAGCGACCTTGCTATTTTCACGCTCGATAAAGTATTTGAAGTACGCGTCTGGTGAGCGATAATTTATCTCTTTTTCGGTCTCATCCAGACTATTTTATGAAAAAGGAACTGAGAGAGTTCTCTTTTAAGTKTTTTTCAAAACTCTATAATCTTGAAAAACCTTCGAGTTTTSTATCTCTGGACTCGTTAAACAAACATTGACAGACCCATGATGGGACCAAAACACTCCTTCTTAGGGTTCGTTAAACATACTCCGAGGGACTCGTCCGAGGGATGAGCTTACATCAACAAGCATATGTTATCCTCCTCAAGATTGTGTAAAAATAAAGAGGTACTCGCCAGAAATGGTGGGGGGAAATTTGGGAAAGGGATATGTTTTCATCTTCGTATTGATTGGCAGTAAGTTTCACTCTTGAACATGACACCCCCTATTCATCATTTGAATCCGGTTTGGGAAATCCATTTGTCTCTCATTTGATTGATTACAAGGTCATTTCATGTGTTGTCTTTGAGTCAATGCTACCAAATCATTGGTCGTGTAGTTCATATGTTCAAGAGAAGTCCATCTGAAACCTATATTGAGTCGGCCATCTGCAGTTATCCATTCTCTCTGTGTCGGCCTTCCCTGTGTCCAGTCCAATTCAAATCATACTATGTTTCACCTTCAAAATCTCTTACTCATTTCGTGTCATTGATGGGGGATACATCAACGGCCTCTTGTGACAAGTTTTGTTCTGTCGACTTCAGATCATTATCCGGAATCAAGAATTAGAAATTATTTGATACCTTGGAGCTTGCATGCCTCAATGGTAGGTTTCCTCGCTTTCGATAGTGGGTTTACATCATTGACCCTTGATTGAAAGATTCCATCAGATGTTCGACTTCAACTCATTTATTCACACTCGATGGATTGTACTATGGTACCTTGGGAGTCATTGACATTAATGGTGATTTCCCTCACACTTGTTAACGGTTCATCAATGACCGGTAATCAAGTGGTTTCTACCATGTTCGACTTCAACACATGTAATCACATGGTTAGATTCGTACTTTGGGTGACAAGATTGAAGACCCTAAATATCATCTTTGTGATCCAGGTTGTGATGGAGTATGTATAATTTGCGACACATAGATCCACTGTGTATGTCTCGTGGCTATGTCATCTTGATTTGAAATTTTTCGCATAGATCCACAGTGTATTCCGGGTGTCTATGCTATATTTTGACGACATGGATCCACAGTGTATGATTGGTGGCCATGACCCAGGTCTACAATGTTATCCATCTATGATATGATTATGGGAATGCCTACCTCAGAAATGATATATATGATATTCTGCAGATGCTTGGTTGTTCGCAGGTTTTCGATTAGATGTGCTCCTAGTTCTCGACACACACATGCAGCTTCCAAAGTCTATCGACTGTCACTGTTTCCAACCTCATACTTTGGGGGGCATTCTGTTACCCATGATTTTGGTCATGATGATGATGTGTTGATGATGGTGTACTCATGCTCTTCATAAGAACTTTCTCTTGAGAAAAAGTTATCTTCATCTTTTCCAGAAAAAATCATTTTTTAAGACTGTTCGCAGGCTACTAGTATATTTTCCTGTGAGAATGCATGATTCTCGCAGGCTGCCTTAAGCCAGGGTGCGATAATTTCGCACTGTGTGTGACTGCTAGGGTGAAAAATCTTTCTAAAGCAAGGAAAAAGATGAATTCTCGATGCTTCTAGAAGGGAATCTTCTAGAAGGATGAGATGAATTTTGAATGGTTATCCTAGTACTGGATTTCCTAATATTTTGGGATCATTCTTATCCAAGTAACTAATTCATTTTCTCCTATATATTGAGGGAATTCTCATGGAAAAGGTTAATCAAGGTTAAGCAAGATTCATTGGAGAATTAGTGAGAGAATTGTATGAAGGATTGAAGCTTGAACAACAGGCTAGGAAACTCCAGCAAGGATATCATAAAGGTTTTGATCTTCTTCATGCAAGTGAGCAAGTGTATGTGTTGGAGCCAAGGGCCATCAAAAGGAAGTTTGCGACATCAAGGCTCAGGTTGTAATCTTTACTTTCCATCAATATGATACAGTAATATGTCCCTTTCCCATAAAGCTATTTCCACTTTATTGTATAATTCCTTGATCATATACATAGATTGACTGTTGAATAGATTGTGTTTTCTTCACTTTGGTTGGTTTGTGTTGTCTTGGTATTGACTGCACGAGATCATTGGAGTGAAGTGGGAGCAACAAAGACCGTAGGAAGCGATAATAAGGTATGTCATTTGTTCTTGCCTCCTATTTAATTCAATGGTCAAAATCTAGGGAAAGAGTCATGTTCTGTCTTGCTTTGTTCTAGATCCAGGTGGATCTAGGGAGATCAGTTAGTGTCCGCACCTACGGATTTATCCAATAACAGTAGCATCAGAGTGGGGGTGAACCACATAAATACTATGTTATTCTACTTTGTGTGATGTTCTGATGCATTTATGTGTTATTTTCTAAGTGCTTGATAGTGATAGATAGATATATTTGTTTATGCTTTGTGCTTATGATGAATCTCAATGTTAGATCTAATATAGGGGAATTTGGTTAGTGCTTAAATCTGCAAGATCCGATCCATTTATTTATGCTAAGTTCTTAAATACATTAGATCAAGGTGAATGTTGAGATGTTTTGTTTTATCTCTGAAGTAGATATTGGTTAAATAATGATGAACTAATGGTGCTAAATTCTCTATTAAGTGTCATAATCATAGAAATGTGTCCCAGATAAGGTTTCAGACACCCGAGTCCTGCAACCACCCCTTCCTCTACCTCAAGTGAGACTTCATCTGCTTCGTAGGTGTTGCCGAAAGGGTCGATATTTAGGGTTTTGTTGGTGTGTTGTTCTAACATTGAACCCTGGGTCTGCCCCTGTGCCAACAGCTATATACCTGCAACGAGCTCTCAACAAACAAGCAAAGAAAGCATATGGTGATAATATAAAAGGTTAGCACATTAGATAGCACAATCCATTAATAAACATAACAAATGCGCCCATGGATAATAACTCATATATTTTCAAGATATCAATTGGAAGAGAAATGATTATTTCTATTAATAAAGGATCGGAAGAAGTGAAAATATTACAAACTTCCATGTCGGCATGGTTCGGAACCGAGAAACTAAGTTCCTTCCAGCTGGGCCTCCACAACTTCAATCCTCCACCAAAGGAAATATCATAAGAGAGAAACAATGAGGTTCTCATTCAATAAGGGAAGAGATTGGGGGCTGAACATTGTTTTCAGACCTAAAGGACAAAGGGATGCAAACTCGATATGAAGTAAATAATTTCTCCATAGTAAATTTGCTCTCAAAGTTGAATTCTTTCTCCTCTTTCCAAATCTCGGAATTGGCCCATTTATAGACTTCAAAATAGAATTGAAGGGCTGAGTCAGAACGTTTCTAGTATATGGAAGGCCAAGGATAAGAGATCTCCTATCGTGACATGGAAAACAAAGATTTCATTTTCATTTTCTAGCACAAATATCGATGTATGCGGGATGTAGTGGAGCAACTTGGGTATACACATGTTGTATAGTGTGCAAGATACGTACATCTGGAAAATTATTAATTTTTGTCTCTGGATTTTATCAACATGGAAGATAAGTCTGCATAGGGAAATGGAATAATTCCTTCTCTTCAAGATTGCATAGGATGAGGCAAATATTGCTATAACACCCAAGCATCATAGACATTCTTCATCAGCCTCAAGTACAAGCCCAACCTACAATCAATGATGGATACAAAAATCCATCAGTCAATCCTCCATCTGGTGTTGGTAATTGTCCAACTATGTGTTTTCCTCTTCCTCCTCCACATCCTTTATTACCAGTTCAACCAATAGCTTATGTAGCTTCACATGTACACTCTCCTCAACTTCCCAAAAATTTTGAATCCTTGGCTATTGAACCTAGACCAAGAAAAAAACAATGGCCTACCATTTTAGTCAGTTCTAATTCTTGTGAAACATCATCCTACACTGTCAAATATATTATGAGAAATTACTCTCTATGGTATTTGAGTCACAACCACAACAAATCAAAACCCAAGGAAACTTGTCTCAAACTCTAATTAAACAATCAATTAGGAATAACTACCTATGCTAACTAACTTTCAGGAAAATGTAATAAAATTGCACTTGGAATCTTATGTTTGGAGTAGATCATGTTATCACACAGGTTTGTAAAGGGGTGTTTTTCACTTAGGAGGAGACACCATAGAGATAAATGAGAAGAAGTGGGCTAAAAACCCACTTATCCTAAGTTTTTGGTGCCCGGGTGCATCATACTAAGGGGCGCATAAATATGAACGACTGAGATATGCACACTAAGATATATGATGCAGGATCCATATCGGACCCCCCCCCCCCAACCTTTTACCTTTAAAGGGGAGGTATGAGTTGGTGGTTTTTTAGGGCGGGACCCCCACCATCGTGGCGCTTCCTCATTAACTCAGACCCCCCTCCACTCAAAACCTCTTACCACCTCTCCCCCCCCCTTCGAGTAGACCACTTACCACCTCTGCTTACCACCCACTTCTCCCATTGACACTTATTCCCCTCTCTATCTCTCTCCTTTTCTTGTTGCATCTCCTGCTCCCCTTCCAACTTTCGCTACCACATACCTGTCCTCCACTCACTGTCCCACCTTCATACCCCACCCTCTTACCTCCTTCCATGTGTCTTCCACTCACCCCCATGTCATATCTCTTTTTCACTTCTTCCTCTCAGCCCCCGCCATATGTCTCCCACATCCTACACCTCAGCTGGTCGATCCTACCTCACCCAGCCACCATATCTTTCCTTCCACTTACACATCACTTCTGTGTTCCTTTACATCTCAGCATCCGCATTTGGTTGCCTACAATTTCCTGGTCACCACATGGTCGCTGGGTGTATGCCATAGCTCGTTGAGTTTTCACCATTCATCTCGACAGTTCCTTCTCGTCAGCATCCTTCGTCTGTCTACCATTCATCCCAGATAACATATAGTAGATCATAGGTGGTGAAAGAAAGGCCTCCACATCTTCCAGTTGGAGGTGTTGACTCTGTCCAGTTAGATATCGATGAAGCAATTAATGTAAACATGGAATATGGGTGAGACATCATCTCCTTCCTTAAATAGAAAGCTAGAAAAGGACAAATGCAGAGGAAGACAGTCAGTCCAGACTGACAGAGATTGTGTCTGATAGAAGACTACATGGGCAATCTAACCAACGTCTACATGTAACATAGTTACCAACTTAACGAGAACTCTCCAGAGTTATCGTTTTTCTAAGGGTCGCATTTTTAACCCCGTTTCAAAAAGTGGTGCTACCGGTAGCACCCTTTTCTTGGAGGTGGTTAAAATTGGGACTTGTTTGAAACCGCGCCCTTGACATCACGAGCAAAACCCTGACAAAACCATGAAATTGACCCTCAAATTGAAAAGTGTTGCTACCAGTAGCACCATTTTTTTTTTTGAGTTAAAATTATGACCTAAGTGACATTGTGGCATTGACAACTTGCACCACTTTTTTTGAGTTAAAACTATCACCTAATTGACACTGTGGCCTTGACCACTGGCACCAATTTTTTTTTCCTGACTTAAAACTATGACCTAATTGAAATTGTGGCCTTGACCATCGACACCACTGCAAAAAAAATAAATGAAAATTGACTCCTAAATATAAAGTGTTAGAACTTGATAATTTACATATCAATTAATTTTATTTTATTAAATAATTTACATTAAGAAAATAATTGAATTGAGAAAAAATATACCCTTAAACAAATTCTTTAATTTAATGAAAAATATATTTTTTTGAAAATTAAGAAAAAAAAAAAGAAACAATTTAAGTTGAAAAATGATGCAAATTGTAAATATTTATTATTATTATTATTTTAAATGAACATAAAATCTAAATTATTAGGGGCAAAAAAATTTAAAAATAACACTTTAATCATAAAATTTAAAGAAAAAATTGAAAAAAACACTCTTAAAAATACAAATTTAAAAAAAAATGGTTAAAAAACCATCCCAAAAAATAAAATTAAAATATTATATTGAAAAAACAAAAACTAAAATACACTTTACAAAATATAAAAATAAAAATATGAAAACTAAACTAAATTAAAAAAATGAAAAAAAATAAACTAAACTAACCTTAATTCATATTAAACTAAATTAATTTTCAAAACTCAAAACATAAAACTTAAAAAAAAACAAATTTAAAACTTAAAATTAAACATTTTAAAGATAAACAAAAAAAAAATTAAAATTAAAATTAAAAAAAAAAACAAACTAAATTTAACTTTTACGTATGATTTTAGATTTGAAATATAATTGAAAGTTGTTGTACAGTGTGGGGGTCGAGGGGGCGATGCCCGGCATCGCCCCAGCCCCCCGTAGCCTAAGCTCCGATCCCATGGACCCGCGGGACCAGAGCTTAGGCTACAGCCCCCCGTAGCCTAAGCTCCGATCTCATTTACATGATCAACGTCCGGGCCTATGCATTTGTGGCATCTAAAAACCAAATCGATGTCAACAGCTGGATGTAAAGATTCTTGGAGAGTACTTATATCCAAAAAAAACCAAGCCAAAAACAATATTCAGGCTACGGACAATGATTCAAATCATACTACGAATTTTCAAGATCAAAACTATTCAAATTTTACAATTATGTTTCTCTCCATATTTACAAAAGGTTTATAACGTTTATCGAGAAATTGTAATTGCACGAATGGAGAGCATGCTCCATGATTAAAAATAAAATTTGTTAGAGACTATCCACACTTGAAATCATTTCAATTATTTCAGAACTATTTCTCAAAGTAATTGTAGGGACAACGCTTCTTTAATTTTTAAAATTTCAAAACTATTTTTTAAGTTTTAAAATTTAATTTAAAATTATCTTTTAAGTTTTAAACTATTTTTTAAGTTTTAATATTTAATTTAGTTTTAAACTATTTTTTAAGTTTTAAAATTTAATTTAGTTTAAGGTAGTTTAAAATTTCAAAACTATTTTTTAAGTTTTAAATTATTTTTAAGTTTTAAAATTTAATTTAAAACTATTTTTTAAGTTTTAAAATTTAATTTAGTATGAATTTAGGTTAGTTTAGTTTAGTTTTTTAATTTAGTTTATTTTTAATTTAGTTTACTATTAATATTAATATTTTTATATTTTTCTAAAGTGTATTTTAGTTTTAGTTTTTTTTATTGTTTTTAATTTTTTTTTTAAATTTATGTATTTTTTTTCAAATTTGTTTCTTTAAATCTTATGTTTAAAGTGTTATTTTTAATTTTTTTCTCCAAAAAATTTAGATTTTAAGTTACTTTTAAAAAAAAATTATTAAAAAAATGTAATTTTCATATTT
>SNQJ01S0021671.1:0-22777 GCA_010110895.2 Picea sitchensis | reverse complement strand
GATTCCCCGATATAATTATACAAAAATTGAATTTGAACTTTCCCTAACTCAGATTCCTATTTTTTTTCTGGCCTTGGAGAAATTAACTCTCCAACCTAAACCAAGGCCCTAACCAACAACTAGTTTGTTCACCCTACAAAATGAAAATTTATAATAAATTTCAGTTAGAGTTCATTTGATGGGGGTTTTATTTACTCAAGGGGGTACAAATGAAACTAGATGGTATTTTTACAGACACAACAAAAAACACTTAAGAACACAAATGCATAATGTAGTTTCTTCACTGAAAAAATGAGTGTAACAATGCTTGAAATTAATCTAAAAACAAAATCATTCTTTTATATGTTTTCAAAAATGAAAAAAATGCATTTTTTATTGTATGCAATATCTTAAACCACTTTGCAATGAAAATCTAAGATGCTTTTGAAAGGAAATGCAGAACAAAGTGCGAAATAACTTTCCAAAACTAGATTTCTTTTCTTTTACTGAGTCTACTGAAACAAAATATTTTTTTTTAAACACAAGAGTAAATTCAAGAAGAGAAAATGCTTAAAATGAAATTTTATTTTCAAAAATGAAAATATGAAAGTCAAGGGAAGAATTTAAAAAACAATACACTCTATACTTTAATTTTAAATCAAACAAGAAAACAAGAAAGGTACAGGGGGAGAAAGACTATAAAACAAATGACTGAGCACCTGATGAGCCATTGTACTAATAGGAATCAGAGTGTAAGAAACACCCTACTAATATTTTTTAAACCCTAAACCATAATAGAAACAAAACAACTTGGAACAAACACAAAAGTTGACCAAAATCTTTATGTTTTTCTTGCAATCTTGGAAACAAAGAAACAAATTTATGGAATGAAACAATACTTTTAAAAACTCACAAAATACCCACAAATATCTCAGAGTACAAACAAACTGACTTCCAGTAGACTGGGAAGAGAAAAAAACCTTCTTCAGAACATGTACACGACTGTGTAGTACAACAACTATGTATGTACACGAATCCTAAGAGGGAAAGTCACGTACACCCTTAAAATACCCTCAAAAGGAGAGAAAAGGGAATAAGAAGGATTAGGCAGGGTTGTACAGACTCAAAGAGTGTTGAAAACAAGCTTAAGACACAAAAAAAGTTTCAACATAAATGAAAAAATGAAAGAACCCTTAACGACCCAAAAAGGGAGAATCCCCAATGGAGTTGCCAATTTTGTTACGAGAAATTACTCCCTATGGTATTTGGGTCACAACCACAATAGATCAAAATCCAATGAAACTTGTCTCAAACTCTAATTAAACAATCAACCAGGAATAACTACCTATGATAACTATCTTTTAGGAAAAGGGAAGAAAAGTGCACCTAGAATCCTATGTTTGGAGTAGATCCCACTTGATGTCTTTCTCTATGGAAATCCTTCTCGACAACCCTATAAAATTCCTACAGATAAATAAAGATGCAACTACAAGAAAGTAGTTATTTTCTAACTAACTAATTGCAAACAATTTAGATTGAAGGTTAGATTCAAAATAACATACATATAATATCATCATAATCATAAAATAACACAAATAGTCAGACGAGAATGAGAGTTCTTTTATTGATGATAGAAAAATGGCTTGGTTAAAATATATAACCATTGGGGCACCGTCTTGGAACTAGGATCCAAGTTTCTCCACCCAAGGCTGAAAATGTATAGGAGTGCCTCCAATAGTCTACACTCTAGCAAGTCTAAGGAAGACAAAGGGGTTCCTCCTCAGAAGCCCAAATGTTGAGATTATATTTTTTGAGCCAAAATTAACACGTACGTGGGTTGATAATGGGGAATCCACGTACATACGTGATTTGATTTAAGGAAAATTGTGTACGCTTTTATAAATGGGGTGTTTAAACAAGTTTTTGGGGACGAAAATGGAGATTTAAATTCTGCAAGTAGGGAAAGGGATGTAACATAGGTCAATGAGTCATGATATGCATGTATAGTGGCAAATGACACTACAAAAAAAATTATTTCCTCTTAAACTTGAAGATAGTGTAAGAATGATTACCTTTAATGATATTCACCCTGAAATCCCAAGGAGACAAGAAAATAAATCTTTGGGTGCAGATTTAGTCAAAGATAAGGAAACAATGCCAGAGGGTAGTGCACAGAGGCAAACAAACTCACACACAAAATATGACTTTTAGTTTTATTTTTTCATCATGACATATTTTTTACTTTGAAATACATATCTTTTCGACAATTGATACTATTATTATTATTTTGAGAAAACTTGAATCATGCTATATAAGTTTATATAAGTTTTTTTGGGAGATACAAGTGTTTATTATTTTTTAAGCATGATTATTTTAGTTGCAGTTTATTTTTATTCTTATGATGGTATGTGCATAAAGTATGATGATCATTATGGAGAAAGAAGGGAATGATTGGAAAATGTAAAAGACATAAAGGGGGACCCCGTCTATTTAGTTATTATTTATTTATTAATTATCCTTACCATACATTTATTTGTCATATTTATTAACTAAAGTTATTTAACTTTAGTAACTAAAATTAGTACAACTACTTGAAGAAATACCTTTTTTAGATTAAAAGGAAGAACATAAGGACAAATAGGACATGAGGATAGGAGGAGATAGAGAAAACCAGTTCTGATAAGGATATTTCTAAAGGTGGAAAAGGAGAAAAAGACTAGAATCATTGATTTTTGACATGCTTCAGAAGAGTCAAGACTTGGTGGGATTGTGACTTGGTTGATCCAGTGTGTTTAGTCTTGGTATTTTTTTTTCAGACACCAATTGTATTTGTATGATGTTAAATTCCATCTTAGAATTCTAAGTCTAGTCTTGGTCCTCACCCTCATAGGGGTTTGAAAAGAGACATTATGGTTGTAACTTAGAAAATATATTATTAATAAAAGTCTCTTTTTTCTCAATTTAGGCTTGTGTACACTTTTATATTTTCAGATTGTTCTTGTTTCTTTATTTCATTCATTTTATTCAAGAATCATTATATAAAACACTTTTTACATTTTTTGTAAAAATAGTAACAAAAAAATTGATAATATCATCAGCTCCAAGAACATATTTCTTGTGGGTTGTTATTTTTGCATAGGCTATAAACCCATGATAACATTTTTCCTATCTTACCTTATCCAAGTAATATTTGAAAATGCTTGTGTGAGGGCCTTCAATTCCTTGCATCAACACTCGACATACTACCTTCTTGAACCTCCATCGACTGTGAGACACATTCTTTAGACTGATTAGCCATGTTTTGAACATCTTTTCGGCTGGAAGAGATTCCGATAATCCCATTGCTCTAGATGCAAAAATACGGTAATTCTCCATTGAGGGTATGTTCTTTTTTGTGTATGTAGCTTCCCCGACTGGGCTAAACTGGATCATAGTGATCCAGATCAAAAGGGAAGGAAATATAATCGCTCGACCATGTTCCTGACATTCTCTACAATTTCTCTTAATTATAGTTGTGATATGTTCTTCCCAGTTAAGCGTTTCCCCATTTTGCAGAATTTGACCAATAGACTCCAACATTCTCAACTTGATGTTGGAATTATTGTCATTGATGTCAAAATATTAATGATGACATTAATGTCATATTATGGCATTACAATACACACAACATTTCCAAGATTGATTTAAATATATATAGTTTTACAAGTATATTAAATGAGGGTGTATGTAAAAAAGTGAAAAGTGAAATGGTAGTTTCAAACCCATGGGTTTGGGGTATTTCCCATGGTATTTGGGGTATTTTCCCATGGTATTGAGAATTATTTATTTAATTAATGGACATGTTCCTTCATGAAGGGTTATGGAAAAGTATAAAAAGATAAAGCATCGAGAGAGTGAGTGTGTGAAAAATGGATGAGCAAAGATTAAATATCATTCCAAAAGGGAAGAGTTGTGATATCAATTGGTCATCTTGGTATTTTTGTGTGAAAAATGATTAATTTTTTTATTCTTTTGAAAGTAAGAAAATATATGTGCACAAGCATTGAAAGTTCATGACATTAACATTGTAGATATCTTCAATATCTTTCCAACAATCTAGAGAACACCAAAACTCTTCAATATCTTTCCAACAATCTAGAAAACACCAAAAATAGATGTTGCGGTAAATTGTTTTCGCAAAATTATTAAAAGATTCCTTACATTTTAGGGGTAGCAATTTTTTTATGTAATCTGTAATCTGTAATTTCTTATGTAAAACTAATAGGTGAGAGTGGTAGTGCATGAATCCCTATTACAAAGTAGAGGGCAATGTTGGTAGGCATATGTTGTATACTCTTGTCATTCTAAAATCTTTATTCAATCTTATTAATCCTTGCATTTTATTTCTAAGTTTTAAAGTAGTTATTGAAGTCTACATATATGTTTGACTAAATGGTTACACTATTGTGATTTTATTTCTATTTAATCTAAGAAGTAGATGTTGTTTTACCAAATATCACAAAAGATATTATTCATTTAACAATTAGGCAAAACATAAATTTAATTTTTTTTTTAACCATGGGAATCGGTAACTGGTAGGTTTGATCTAGGCTAGGCCCTAGATCAAACGTATTGGTTGCCACTATAATCCAATAGTATATCTAACAACCTGCAAACAAGATATACCAATAACTTATGACTTAGCAAGGATTGAGGCATCCCGAAGCCCACTAGATTAGAACCTCTATCTAAAAATCGTTGTAATAATTATAAAACAAATAATATAAAACTAATATGTAAGAATGGTAGTGCCTAAAACCCTATTAGAAAACAAAGGACTATGTAACTATACATGTATTATATACTCTTCCCATTCTAAAATCTTTGTTCAATCTTATTAATCCTTACATTTTATTTTAAATTAAATGAATAGGCTACACTATTGTGAGTGTATTTCTATTAAATCTAAAAAGTAATTATCATTTTACAACGTATCACAAAACAACATTATTCATTTATCAATTAAACCAAACATAAACATAATTATAAAACAAAGAGTCGATACTTTGCAACTATTGCCATTTTTTTTAAGAAGTCACTATCGATGTTAGTATCGAACATGTATGCAATATTATCTAGCTAGCAAGGATGATGTATGTTTGAAGTTACTTCACTGACTTAGAGACACTATGAAATATAAAAATAATATTGAAGAGAGGACTTAATTATTTAAGTGCTTTAAATATTTGACATTACCTATGCACGATGTAAGATGATTTATCCATTAAAATCATATAATGCATTTATTATAGTTTATGTAGTTAGGTCTAGAACTAGTTTATTTGTTGAACCAAGTGTATGCTTTGTGACTCATACATATAGAACTAGACTCTCGGCGTTGTTTTAGTTGTTGACTAGGTGTTTTATAAAATTAAATTGTTATTTATTAATATATTTTTGTCCAATACCAACTAACATATTGAAAATGATGAATAATGATTTTTTTAACTTAATATAAATAGTAGGTACAATATATTAAACCCATTATATATTCTCGGGTATTGGTTGTTGAATAAGTCTATACTTTTAAATAAAGCAAATCATGTATTATTTACTTTATATAAAATTAGATATCCGCGTTGTTTCTATTGTCTGTATAATTAAATCATTTTTCAATAAAAAGGTCACCGTTATATTTTTGTCGTTTAGGGTTCATCAATACGCATGTGTTTCTTGAAAATGTTTATAATTTTTGAATGATGAATTTATTTAATAAATGTAAATAGTAGGTCTTATATGGCGTGGTTCTCTTTGACAGTTGGTTTATCAAAAAAATTATAACAAAATTACAAATACTGAATACAAGATATTTTTTTTTTTAAATCTCGTAAAATAACTTGAAAAAATAAAAATGATTCTTTTACTTAGAAAACACCTTAAGATAATAATTATTTATTAAAGAAATGATATATTAATCAACTTGATTCGTATTTACTTAACATACAGATATATGTAATTTAAATAAGGGAAAGGTAAGGTACAAGATAGTACATATATTTTATTAAAGTTTATGTTGAGTTGTACTCGGAGCAATTTGATATACTCTTCTGAATAATGCATCTTAGTTTTCACTTTGAGGTATATATAATTTATCAAATTGAATGATACATTATCAAATTTTTAAAATCAAAAATTTAAAAGTTGTAATATCTTCTAATCGATTAAAAAAATAATTATATATTATTTTTCAAAATGCTAAATTAAAAAATTACTAAAATGATTATAAATCAAAATGATTAAAATTAAAATTATATAATTTATTTAATATTAAATAGCAAAAAATATAATATTTTTAGATAATTTGAAGAAAGATAAAACAAATTCAAAAGAATGGGATACCTTTTAATCTCAAAATTAAAGACAATACATTTTATTCTATTTTCTTTATGGAAGAGAGTATTTCTCCATTGAGAGCATAGCTATGTTTAGGTACTTAAAGTAGAAGAACAAGATAAACAACATGGATGATAAGAGGCTCCCCAAAATAGCTTTAGCTAAAATCTGGAACAATCACTAACAACTCATTGGGGATGACATAATGATGCCAAGTCATGGCTAAATCAATGGGGAATAAAAGAAGAAGTTATCTTGCAAATAAAGATATATTAAAAATATTATTCAAGCTAAATTTAAGGAGGATATATGGTGTGATAAAGAATTAGAGGATAAAATAAAATAAAGATATTATAAGGAAGTGATTAACTCTAATCTTGAAAACAAAAAGTATCTATGTGTTTTGACATAGTGAAATTGGGCATTGGACAATCCCCTAAACACCATGACATCGAAAAATTGTCACTTTTGTGAGACCAAGAGGGTTACAGATGAAAAACTCTTTATCCTAGCCCCAAAGTATACCCAAATTAGATCTCAATTTCAAAATATTTGTCACAATCTAAACCTTCCTAACCTTCTAAGTCATCAAAACAATAGTGATATTGACATGCTTCTCATAAAACTTTTTGAGCATCCAAATAACATTTTAAATAATTCCTAATAATATCTTGTAAGTCTTATAGACCATTATCATCATCATATTTCCAAAAAAAATATGTATTATTAATCATACATAAATTTAAAATGTCATATAAATTAACAAAGTTTATATTTAAAATAAATTAAAATAATAAATTAAAATGATTATTAATTTGAAAGAAAATAAAAAATATATAAAAAAAACTATTAATTTTAACTTTATTTTACTTAATTAGCATAAAGAAAAAATCAATTTCATTAGAGTAATAAGATTTTTTTTTTACAAAAATATACACTTAAATAGTTTTTTTGAACAATTCCTAAAACATGATTGGTTTAAAAAATGTCATATATAATATAAATAAAATTTTAAAGCAATTTAAATAATTTCTTATCATTTTATTATCAAAATTTAATCATCCTCATCATTAAACCAATCCTTTATGGCTAGATGAGGACCTTGTTTTATCTAATAGCTACAAAAGAAACTTTGAAGACCTAATTGAGAATTTGTTTGGTATTGAGTTGGTCAAGCTCTGCAGCTCTCAAGACCTAATAATTTGCAATGGAGTAATGAAGTGGCCAAACTCCAACCAAATGACCTGTATTCATGGGCTAGGTAGTAGTGTTGTAGATTATGTGATATTTGATATATTTGTTTCCAATCAAATAACAACTTTTGATCTTTTAAATGACCATGAGCCCGACTCTGATCATAAACCTTTAACCCTAACTCTAAAAGTTTCCATGCATAGGAGCACCATTGAAGAGAATTATGATAATCAAAGGAATTTGCGCTTTGGCAAAAGTAAAGTTGACATTTTCTTAAAGGATTTAAATAGTAAATTAAACCTCCTAACTTATAAGGACAACATTGAAGAACTCTATCATAATTTTACAACTACCATTTACACTTCTATTAACAAGTTCTCTTTCGAGGTGTCCCATAAAAAGAATAATAGAACAACCAACCGTTGGTATGATAAAGAATGTAAAATTGCTAGGAAATCCATTAGGGATGCTTCTAATGAACCCTTAAAACTCGATAAGATCAATACGTACAAAGCCCTAATTAAAAAGAAAAAAAAATACCATATGAATAAAAGGCAAGAGCAACTTTCACAACTATACAAGTTGGATCCTAAGAAGTTCTGGAGCCAAATTCTAAAACTCAATACTAAAGAAAATAATAGGATTCCCTTAACGGACTAGAATTCCTACCTTAAAAGTCTTTACGAGTTCCCTAATGCCATGGACACCATTCCTATTTTCCCTACAAAGGAAGACGTTTTTTCTTTAGATGACATAGAGTCTGGGGTTAAGCAGCTCGCAAATGGGAAAGCTAAGGACATTGAAGGCTACCAAGCTTAAATTTTTAAAATCAGAGGGCCAATCCTTATCCCTCACATACACAAGCTCTTCAATTTAGCAGTCAAGCAGGGCTTCCCTAAACCTTGGACGCAAAGCCTCATTGTTCCTATTTTTTAAAATGAGGATAAAAACATTCTCTCTAATTATAGGGACATTATGATTAGCCCGATTTTAGCCAAGCTTTATGGAATTATTTTGGAAAAAAAGATTAGCATTTGGATAGAAAGTCACGGTAAAAGAGCTAAAGGCCAGGCCGGGTTTAGGAGATATCATTCAACTGTGGACCATCTTGTTACCTTTAGGATCATTGCAGAGGAGTTCCACAATACTAAAAGCAATATTTTTTGTTGTTTTGTTGACTTTAGAAAATCTTTTGACATGGTTCCCAGGAAAAACCTTTGGAATAGGTTGGAAGAGATAAAAGTGCCTCTCGAGTTGAGGGCTTCTACAATAAGGATGTATGAGAACGTTATTGCTAAGTTTAAAAACACTGAGGGCTGGTCAAAAGAGATTAACTGCAATATTGGAGTCAAACAAGGTTGTCCCTTGTCCCCTACCCTTTTTGGCATATACATTGATAAGTTAGGAATGCTTGGAAAAATCAGGTTTTGTCAACCCTACTCTCACTGGTATAGTCATCAATCTTCTTCTTTATGCCGATGATATCGTTCTTATGGCAAAGAGTCCCCATGATCTTGAAAACCAACTAAGAATCCTCAAGGATTTTTGCTCCAATATGGGTATGACTGTTAATACTGATAAGACTAAGGTCATGATTATTAAATCCAATAAGATCTCTTATGATACCTTTGTATATGACAACAACAACTTGGAGGAAGTTGCTTCATACAAATATCTTGGAATTGATATTCACCACAAGCTCAATTGGAATTATAGCATTCAGAAAAGGATTATTGGGGGATGGAAAGCTTACTATGAGCTTGAAAACAATTGTAAATCAGCTGATCTTTGGAGTTGCGATAAGAAGAAACTCCTCTTTGAGACTCTTGTTACACATGTTATTCTTTATGGATGTGAAGTCTGGGGCTGTAGTATCTCTCGTGAATCATGGAGAAAGATAGAACAAATACAAAAGAATTTTATAACCTATAATCTCAAAATTAAAGGAAATATTCCCTATCCCATCCTCCTCGTAGAAACAAGCCTCTCCCCCATTGAGAGCATGGCTATGACTAGATACCTAATGTATAAGAACAAGTTAAACAACATGAAAGACAAGAGTCTACCTAAAATTGCTTCAAAATCAAGTCATAACCACCATCGACTCAAGCGAGGATGGCATAAAGACGCTTGATCTTGGCTAAACAATGGAGGAATCATGGAAAAAACCATTTTGCAGAAAAAAGATACTATTAAAAAAAACGTCAAATCAAAATTTAAGGAAAAAATGTGGTGTGATAAAGAGTTAGAAGAAAAAAGAAAATTAAGGTATTATAAGATGTAATCAACCATAATCTAGAAGATCAAAATTATCTATCTTTTTTGCCAAGTGTAAAGAAAAAAAATAAGCATTGCTAAGATAAGAACGAATTCTCACGAGCTCCATAGTGAAACTGGGCGTTGGTCAATTCCTAAAACGCCATGGGATGAAAGAGTGTGTCACCTTTGTGACACTAAGAAGGTTGAAGAAGAAAAACACTTTCTCTTAGATTGTTGAGCCTATACCCATATTAGATCTCATTTTCAAAATATTGATCACACTACCAACCTTCCTAAGCTCTTAACTCAACAAAAGTATGGTGATCTTGGACAACTTCTCTTAATGTTTTTCGAGTACAGAAATTTTTTTTTCTAAAGAATCACAAGTAATCACTTACCTTAAGCTCTGATGGACCAATTAAGTATTAATGGACATTAATCATCATCATCATCATCGATAACTATCATCATCATAAAATAAATTATTATTAAAAAAACATGATAATAACATTATTTACCATATCCTAATACCAAACGATCGGTGAAAAGGTCAATACAAATATTTTGCAAAGAATCTACAAAATAAAATTAAAAAATGGAGAGATACGAATAGAAAGTCCAAAATATTAATTCGGACGAATCCATAAAAATAATTATTTAATAAATACAGATAGATCCAACGAAAGTGTGCTTTCGGTCCATATTTCTTTGTTGAATAAAGAATTAAATGAATACTAAAATAGTTCATCTCTAAAGCAGGTGGTAGATCTTAATTTTACGATACCTTATCTGTTGACATGCGTTAATTAAATTATAAGGATGTAGATTTACTCACTCAAGAAATAAGAAGAGATAAAAAGACGCTTAAAAAAAAGACGATATATATAGATAGAGCCAGCCAAACGACAAATCTCTCATCATTTTCCGGTGATCCTTCACTTAGAACTGGAAAATAGTAAAGTTTGGTTTTATTTTAAAGTCAATTCTATTTGGTTGGAAGACCTAGAGTTTGACAAGTTTGTTCGATCAAACTGGGTTGAAATGGTAGGATTGGAGCATTTAAATCCAAGGGATAAAAAACTAAAGTTATTAAAGGCATTGTTGTATATCTCGGAGAAATTAACAAAGTTGGAAGGAAGAGAAGAATTGGTAAACTTTGAAGTTGAGTTGGATTTGTTGTACTCTACTCATGGTACTCATGGTGGAGGTTTTGACAAGGAGGAGAGTAAAATGCTAATTGCAGAAAAGGAACAGAGGAAATTGGTATTACTGAGATAGGAAGAGGAAATATGGAGGCAAAAAAGAAGAATAAATTCGCTGGTGTCAGGGGATAGAAATACAAAGTTCTTCCATGCGTATGCTAGCTCCAGGAAACAGATCAACACTATATGTGGGATAACTAAGGAGGAAGGACAAGTGATCTCCAGTAATCAAGGATTACATTTAGAAGCAATTGAGTATTTCCAGAATCTGTATAAGGCTCAACCAAATCTGGCCATTTTTGAACAACTAGATGTTCTAAAAAATAATCCAAGGATGTTCTCTGAGGAAGATAGTCTTAGACTGTTTGAGCCATTTATATCAACTGAAATTCTGTCAACTTTGAAAGATTTTAAAGCCTCAAAAAGTCCAAGCCCGGATGGCTGGACATTGGAATTTTTTTGGCTTTTATTTATTTATTGGGTGATGATTTACTGGGGATGGTGGAAGAGTCCAGAAAACAAGGAAGAGTGTCTGGAGCATTGAATGCTACTTTTCTTTCCCTTAATCCAAAGTGTGAGAATCCTAGATCCTTTGGATATTTTAGTCCTATAGCCTTATGTATTTTGGCATACAAAATTATCACAAAAAATATAGCCAACATAATTAAATCTACTTTGTCCTATGGGATCTCTAAGGAACAATTTGGATTTCTCGAGGGCAGAAAAATTACTGATGCTATAGGAATAGTGCAGGAAACATTACACAACATTAAGGTGAAAAACGGTAAAGCTCTCGTGCTTAAACTAGACTTGATCAAGTCTTTTGACAGAGTGGACTGGGGATTTTTAAGACTTGTGTTGTTATAGGTGGGTTTGAGTACTGAAGCAACTGACTGGATCATGGGGTGTGTGACCTCAACAAATCATGCTGTATTGGTAAATGGAAATCCTACTCCCTTTTTTAAGAGTTCCAGGGGATTAAAGCAAGGGTGCCCTTTGTCCCCACTACTGTTCCTCCTAGTTGTTGAAGGGTTAAGCAAAGACATTGAAGTGAAAGTAAGGGAGAAGAAATTAACTGGTTTATTAGTGGCTAAAGGGATTTGTATTACTCATCTGTTGTTTGTTGATGATGTTATTTTGTTTGGTAATGGTAACATAGCCGAGTGGGAAGTCTTTAAGGAGATTTTGACTCTTTTCTGTAAAGCTACAGGTATGGCCTTTATTCCTCAGAAATCCTCGTTCCTAGAAGTTGGGTGGGAGGGAGAGGACTTGGTATTACTGAAGTTGATTCTTCCTTTTGAAGTAAAACCAGTGGAGGATGGCTTTAAGTATCTTGAGTGTTTCTTGAAACCAAATTGTTGTATTAACTCTGACTGGAATTCGCTGGTGAAATTTTTTGAAAAAAATGATTGCTAATTGGAGTCGCAGATGGTTAATTCTAGGGGGAAGGGCAACATTGGTAAAAGTTGTTCTTGAAAGTATACCAGTTTATTGGTTTTCGTTTGCTAAAATTCCTAAAATTATTTTAAATATTATTAAAAGAAAGATGTTTAGCTTCTTGTGGATTAAGAAAAAGATAAAAGAAGGGATACACCTGAAAAGTTGGAATAAAATTGCTAAACCTAAAAAGCTAGGTGGGTGGGGTTTGAAAATTATCTTTACTTTTGGGAAAGCTTTAGCTACAAAAATCTTATGGAGGTGTTGAATGGTACCTGGTCTCTGGCATGAGGTGATACTTGAAAAGTATCTTAAGAAGAAATCTGTGGTAGAGTGGCTCAGGGATGGAAGTAAAAGAAGGTATGGTATTTCCAATATATGGAGAGCTCTTACCTCCTCTTTATCCATAATAACTCATTGGTTGGTTTGGCTCCCTGGGAATGGGAGAGAGATCAGAGTTGATGTTGATCCTTTGGTAGGGTCTCATAAATACTTTAAGTTGTCAAGGAACCTTATTTTAGCACTAAAGGCTCAATGAATTGACTTCTTAGCCCAAGTAGAAAATCAGGTTTTGGAGAACTCAAGGCACTCAAGATGGAAAAATGCTAAGGATCTAGGCTTAGAAGGGGAACTTGAAGAGGAGTAGAGTAATTATGTCAAAAGTCTAGTGGGATCGGGCTTTGAATTGAACAATGAAGAATATTTACTTATGTGGTCTTGGGATACTAAAGGAGGTCAGGTTTAAGCTAAACAAGCATACGAAGTCCAGTGGGTGGACACAATAGTAGCCGACTCCGTTTTTTGGTACAGTGATTTATGGAAATGGCAGGCACCTTTAAAAATTAAACTTTTTATGTGGCTCTTGCTTGAACAGAGAATACTCACTTCTGAGAATCTATGTAAAAGAGTTTTTCTAGGGCCAAGCAGATGTGTGTTATGTGGGACCCATGAGGAAAATATGAAATACCCTTTTGTTGACTGTAGATTCACAAAAAGCATTTGGAATTCATTACAAAAGGATTTAAAATTTGAGAGTGCTTGGGAAGGAGATCATGTGGAAGATTGCTTTGTAAACTGGATAAAGAAAAGGGAGAACTAGACATAACTACTCATATATATCTTTTGGGAGGTGTGGAAACATAGAAATTTGGCTATTTTTGAAGATCGACCACTAAATAGGGTTAATGCGTGTAACATTATTCTACAACAATTGGGAGAAAGAAAAACAACTAACTCTCCTAAGGTTAGTAGGATAGATAGGCCACCCCTCATAGACTGGAACTTGGCAATGAGTTTTTTTTATGGTGCTTCTCAGAATAGGGGAGAAAAGTGTGGGGTTGGAGCAGTGATCAAATGTCCAGAGTTAGGGATTTTCAGGCTTAAAATGAGACATGGAAGTGGTACTAATACTAGGGGTGAACTATTAGCTCTGTGGTGTTTACTTTACTTTGTCTGCTATAAAAAGATAACAATCTTACACTTGGTTGGTGATTCAAAGGTTATTATTGAATGGTTTAATAATGTGAATGAATTACAGGTGATCTCACTTCTGCCATGGATGAGAAGAATCAGAGTGTTGAGCTAGAATTTTATTCAACTAAAAGGTGAACATATTTATAGAGCATACAATCAAGAAGCATAACAACTATCAAAAGCAACACTTGTACTTCAAGAGGAAGGCTTTTTCTATGGGATCCTGAAGGAGAAGATTTTTTTTTTAAAAAGATGGAAATTAATTAAGACAATACTTTTTGTTAAGGAAAAGAGTTAGATCTTTTTTGATCTTTTGGTGTGGATAGGTTATATGATCCATTTTGATATTATTGTAACTGAAATGTTATATTACCTTAATATAAGTTTTTTATCATCTTAAAAAACATAAGATAATAAAGTGTATATTTTAACAAGGGTTGCATGGCAGCTTAGTCCCTGCCAAGTAAATTTGGAAATGGAGTGTATCTAGATGGGATCATTGAACTAGTTAGAGTGTCCCAACAATTGTAAAACCATTGTCAATTTGCTATAATTATTATTTGTCTTTATTTAAAAAAAAATCAAAATCATTATTAAAAGGGAAAGATTTATATATAAGTTGTCTATATGATTTTGTTTTTCATCTTTAACTATATTTTTTCTAATTTATTTTCATTTAAAAAGAAATTCAAATTTACTATTAAAAAGAAATTACACATATATCATCATACATAATTATATGTATATCATTTTGTATTAATCTAGTAGGACTACACTTTGTATTAATAATAAGTTCTTTTAAAGGACTTAAAGTAGCTCTTGGCATCCATATCTCACACTTATTGTTTGTGGACGACGTCCTCATCCTGGGAGCCGACAACATTGACTACTGGAAAACACTTAAAGTTATTCTCACAAATTTCTGTGTTGCAACAGGACTTTCCATTAACCCTCATAATTATGGTTTTATTACCATTACTAGCGTCCACTACTGGGATCTTCCCTCACATTACCGATTCCAAAAATCAGGTTAGCCAGTCAGTCGAGGTTAAAAGAATACCTTGATTTCTCCACAGAAACCAAGCCTGACTAAAGTGGCGGTAATTAAGTAGCTCATCTGAGAAAGATATAGAAAGAAAGATTAACAATTGGACATTTTTACCTAGTTGGAATTTTACGTCACAGGAAATGAGACTCTCTAACACCAACTTGAGTCTTACAAAATACCTAATACCAGTCTTTTTGGCTTAGCCTGTAAAAGCAACGATGTACATCCTCAACATTCAACTCTTTGGAATGTGATTTATGGAAAGGAGGGCAAAAATCCTTGGTTATCACCTTGTAATTGACAAAGCCTAGCTAAGCAGAAAGAAGGTTGGTGGTTGGGAACACATAAGAAACACTTGAAAATGATTTTCTCTTACCCACATATTAAAAGCACCATTGGAGAGTCTCTTGAAACAATCTTTGGAGCGAGGTCATCACAAGAAATATCTTTAAAGGTATTGACCTCTTCTTGAGATTCTTGAGGGCGTACTACACCACAAGAGCGATCACCTCATTATCATGGCGAAATTTGTTGCTATCGCCCGCAATCATCAAGCGTTGTATTAGTTGGAAGGTTAGGGTGAATAACGGTCATTCTTGGGCATGATCCGCTTACATTGGATGTGAGGACAACATCCAACTATCCAACTTGCTTTTACAACACTTACGTAGTCAAACCAATCTTCAACAACACAAGCCGGGGACAATGACACAATAGAACCACAGCAGAGTTGGTGAGTGCTGAACAATTGGGTTTCAAATTAGAGAACCAGATCCTAGAATGGGATTATGCAAAACTTAATCGGTGGCATCCGGTGACAGTAAATGATACTTACATGGTCATGGAATGCGATCGAAATGAAGCGATCCGCGGCTATTCGCCTATTATTGCATCCACTACGCAATCAATTAATGATGGTCGTAATTTGGCATAAATTATTGATTTGGTGGGTGAAGGTGACCCAAAATCATCGCTCTGTCAATATGCTTGAAGACCGATTACTTACGGGCATCAACTACCAAAGCAGCGGGAGGAATTGGTCCTCATCAACTACCAAAAACGCGGAGGAATTGGTCCTTCAGCCTGCACATTGTGTCTAAAGGCAGAAGAGTCAGTCACACATATTTTTGTGGACTGCCAGACTACCCAAATTATTTGGGGCCATATACTCACTTCTTTGAGAATTGACTTTGAGTGGAACAAGGCTACCATCGAAGAAAACCTCAAATTTTGGTTTCTCAAATTGCCAAACATAAACACATTCCCCTTCTGATTATGTGGGAAATTTGGAAATTTAGAAACATAATTCTGTTCGAAAACCGAACCCAGAATGTACAAGGACTTTACCAGAAAATTCTTACCTCCATACAAGAACATCCACTTAAAGGGGAAGCAGATAAAACAACCATACTACTTAACCCTGTCTACTTCAACAATAACCCTATTGGTTTCTTTGATGGCGCAACTTCAGCAGACAAGTGTGGTATAGGTATTTACTTAAAAATCACACCCGGACACAACATCCAAGCAAATTTTGTTGGAGGTACAGGGAACAATATGAAAGCTGAGTTGCTGGGATTATGGGGACTCCTACATCTTGCCACACACTTCTCCATCAAGAAATTAATGGTGGCAGGGGACTCTAAGGTCACTATAGATTGCATAAGTGACAAAGCTAAACTAGAGCTAATCTACCTTAGCCATTGGAAGGATAAGATTAACAACTTAAAGCAAGGCTTTGAAACATTAAACTTCATGCACATTCATAAACAGTTTAATAAAATAGCTGACAGCCTATCCAAGAAAGCTCTTAAGGATAAACTAAGGTGGCTATATTTTGAAGAGAATATTAATGGAACTACAATTAGAGAAGACAAACTACATATCCTATAAGGTGACAATAACCAGAAATATTACTGGGTAAAAATGAAAATAGACAAACAATGTATTCTCAGGTTTCAGCTCGAACAAAACATGACTATTCCACACATGGAAGTCTGTCTATTGTAATCAAAAGTTTCATTTGATTCTAATAAGAATAAGAATGGAACTGTTTTTTCAGTGTGAAAAAAATAATAATAATGAAATAAATAGATAGTAATAATGAGAGAACACATGACATTTTTATTTTTTTTTCTTAATTTTTTATATAAAAGGTACTATGTACTTATAACCAAGTTTATTGAAATGTAATAATAATGAAATAAATGGATAGTAATAATGAGAGAACACATGGCATTTTTACATTTTTTTAAATTTTTTTTATATAAAAGGTACTAGATACTTATAACCAAGTTTATTGATTATGTAATTAATTTCAAATAAGGCAGCAATAAGACTTGGAATATATCAACCAATGAAAAATGAGAAAAACAAATATTTTTATTATATCAATATATATATATTTATTTTATTAAGTTAAACATTACACTATACACATAAATTTAAAATAAAAAGCAAATTAATATCAAATCAATAGCAAACTCATTGTTATAATCTGTTTTAACAAATACTAATAATAAATTAAAATAATTACTATACACTTACTCTGAAATAATAATAAGATCGAAATGATAGATATAGTTTACTTTACTATATGAAATCATTTTCATTTTAGGTCAATGAAGTTACTTCATTAATTTTTTTAACATCATTATGTTGATAATATTTTTTATTCGGATTTCAGTTAAACTTCGATTTCAATGTCTATATTTAATTTAACTTGTGAATATGTCGTAAAACACAATGTTAAAAGGTTACTAGGTTTTATTTTTACACATATTTAATATAGGTTTTTGTTTCACTATCTTTTTAAATTGTTACTATGTTCTTATCTCACATGAACTGAGTTTTAATTTAACAACTACAAATATTTCATACTATAAAAGGACACATTTCAAATAATTTTTTATGTTAATCTTCCAATTCTAATTGGAAATTTTTTAAATAATATTTGTTTATTTTTTATGATTTTTTTCATTTTCTTTCCGTATAAGATAACTAGTTAGTGCCAACATTTAAATTATTTCAAAGTTTATATTATAATATTATAATAATTATTATTATTTAACAAACAGCACTATGCGAAGGGTTGGCCTTGATTTTTGAATGACGACTAAGCAAATTGACAAACAATGAAAAGGGAGGATAGACGGGTTGACGGAATCTGATCATTTCATTGATGGAATTATTGCCCGCTATCTCCGCAGGTTGGCAAGTGGCGAATATCCAAGTCATGACGTGAACGTGGGTGTGAATCCTGAGGAGCGGAGAACGGACTTGGTATCACGTGGGTCTGTATAAGTACGAGCGAATACCTGAGAGATTGGAGCAGCAATCATTCATCAAAGATCAGAAGCTGATCAGTCGAAGCATTCAGCAATGGCTGGATATGAATGCCAAGAGAACCCTAACATAGAGTCTCGAGGATTAATCGCCATGGATTGCTCAGTCGATCTCAGAGGCAGGCCGGTTCTCAGGTCCAAAACGGGAAGATGGAAGGCTTGTTCCTTCATCGTTGGTAAGATTATGCAGTGCTTTTTTACTGAACTCCGGTTTGATCCATATGATATGAGCTTTCTGTAGTTTTTTTGTTGTTGGGAAACAGAAATAATTCGGAATTATTATTTGTAATTCGTGATTGATTTCTTGGGGATTGACGGATGCTGGTGTTTAAATATTACAGCCTATGAGGTCTTCGAAAGGATGGCTTACTATGGAATTGCCTCCAATTTGGTGATTTACCTGACAACTAAGCTGCATGAGGGCACTGTGAGTTCGTCAACGAATGTGTCTAATTGGTCTGGTACAATTTGGATCACCCCTGTCATCGGCGCATATATTGCAGACACTCACTGGGGACGATACTGGACATTTACAGTGTTTTCATTTGTTTATATTGTGGTCTGCAACTTGTCTCTCTTCTTTCCTCCATAGTTTTTATTTACTAAACACTTCCTCCATGGTAAAACTTTTCTGTCTAATTATATAAATTGCAAGCAAACAATCTGAGCATTTTCAACAAATTTTATGGAAAGGATTGCTTGTTTCATGTGGGTATTTGTTGTATTTGATGCAGGGAATGGTAATTTTGACATTAGCCGTTTCATTGCGAACTCTGAGACCACCAGAGTGTGACCCGGCGTCCAACTTATGTGAGAAAGCTTCGAGTCTTCAGGTTGGAATTTTCTACTTTGCTTTGTACGTTCTTGCTGTGGGCACTGGCGGTACAAAGCCCAACATCTCCACCATCGGTGCAGATCAGTTCGATGAATTTGATCCCAAGGAAAAGCTTCAGAAGGCCTCCTTCTTCAATTGGTGGATATTTAGTGTGTTTTTGGGAATGCTGTTTGCAGATAGTTTTCTGATATATATCCAGGACCGTGTGGGATTCGCTGTGGGTTATGCGATTCCCACTGCGGGATTGATCATATCTGTCATACTATTCTTAATAGGTACTCCATTTTATAGACACAAAGTTCGGAATGGGAATCCATTCAATCGTATGGCGCAGGTACTTGTTGCATCAGCTCGGAAATGGAGAGTCAGGGTACCTTCGGATCCCACTAAACTGCATGAAGTGGATCCCAAAGAGTATGTTTCTAAAGGCAGATTCCCCATTTCTCATACTCCAATCTTGAGGTGAGTTTAACCATCTTTAACTTTCATTTTCAGTTTGACTTACTTTCTGTAAGACAAGGTCCCTAGTAGATAAAACCCTAGATTGAGTAAAAAAAAAGGAAATAAATTGAAAAATAAAAGAAAAGAAATGTTATACTATATAAAAATACAACACATAAGTTATAAAAGTATAACACATAAATACATACAGTATATATGTAAAAGAAAACCTTGACAAAGTCGTTAAAATACAGACCTGAAATTGATTTGAGTTTTTTATTTTAAATTTAGATAGGTATATAAAATTGATTAAACTTTTGCAGATGGAAAGAATTAAAAATATTATTTATTATCTCTCACTATTGAATGGATTGAAAGTTCAATCAAACAAACCTCTGCGTATCATGTCATATTTTGTCAACGTATTACTAACTATGTGGCACATCAAGACTACCTTCCAACTCAAAGAAACTAGGAGATATAAGTATTAATGATTAAATTTTCATAATAATATAGGATATACCTATAAGTATTTATATTTAAAAATATTATTTATTATCTCTCATTATTAAATGGATTCAATGTTCAATCAAACAAACCTCTGTGTATCATGTCATATTTTGTCAACGTATTACTAACTATGTGGCACATCAAGACTAGCTTACAACTCAAAGAAACTAGGAGATATAATATCATGTCATATTTTGTCAACGTATTACTAACTATGTGGCACATCAAGACTAGCTTACAACTCAAAGAAACTAGGAGATATAAGTACTAATGATTAAATTTTCATAATAATATAGGATATACCTATAAGTATTTATAATTAAAAATATTATTTATTATCTCTCATTATTAAATGGATTCAAAGTTCAATCAAACAAACCTTTGTCTATCATGTCATATTTTGTCAACGTATTACTAACTATGTGGCACATCAATGCTATCTTACAACTCAAAGAAACTAGGAGATATAAGTATTTATGATTAAATTTTCATAATAATATAGGATAATAATCTATGTATGAATGAGAGAGATAATAATTAATTTTAATTTTAATTAGAGATTATTTTAATTTTTTTTAATGCTAAAAAGTATTGAAAGAAGTGTTTGAACATCATCATAGTTTTGATGATTTAGAAGGTTAGGAAGGTTAGTAATGTGACAGATATTTTTAAATTGGAATTTAATATGAATATAGATAGGGCAATCCAAGAGGAAGTTTTTTTCATTTTCTTCCTGCTTAGTGTCACAAAAGTGACAGATTCTCTCATCCCATAGTGTTTTGAGAGTTGTCAAACACCAAATTTCATTATGTAACTACTAAAAATTTGTTTTAATTTTAGTAATGTTGATTTTCCTCTTTGCAATTTTCAAAACTTAAAAATAATATTAATTTTCTAAATTAAAATTGTTATTTTACATTAATCTTTTTTTTATTTATATATGACAAAAATAATAATCAATTTGATTTAAATCAATATCTATCTATATTATATATTATATAGAGATTCTTATAATCTATATAGAGATTCTGAGAAAAATAATAATCAATTTGGTTTAAATCAATCTCTATATATATTATATAGAGATTCTTATGATCTATATAGAGATTCTTATAATCACAAGAAGATATACAACCTATGTAATCCTCAATATCTATGAAATCTTCAGCTAATTAATCCTCTACAGCTCTGATATCTTCTCTGAGTTTTTCCTAATTCTTCTCATTATAATAAATTATACAGCTTAGCACCAAATACTGAACGTTGACCCAGGCTAGCTTGACTCATCAATAAGTTTCCACGTGCCAACTCAGTGTCGTCTCAGTGCCAATTTACAACTTGGAAGGATTGCCTCCATGAATCATCCTGGACTCCAGTGGAGAACAGTGCTATTGTTGGATGTTTGCTGTACAGTGACTCAATTGACCTATATTCTAGTTGCCCAATGATATTCTTAAAAAAATGATAGCCAAACAGTGTCGCCTAAATCTATGAAGAAAATTTATACAAAGAAAAGAACTTTTAGTTTTTCAGACATTTCAATTACTTGAAAGTACAACCCAGCAAGCACACAAAGGTCGTCCCTCTGAGTACAGAAAAACAATCAAGTAGAATTTATGAGAAAAGCAATTGTTTGGAGCAGGGAGGAAACTAAGAATTCCATCCATAGACAAAATATCTTTTTCATAGTTGAACTGCAATATTATAACCTAATTTTGCCATTTTTAACCTTTGCAGGTTTCTGGACAAAGCAGCAACAAAGGATGGCTCAGCCAGTCCCTGGAAACTGTGCACGGTAACCCAAGTAGAAGAAACGAAGCTTATGATAAAACTGCTCCCGGTTTGGGTTTCTCTGTTCATACCAAGCACCCTGATTGCCCATGTATCCACGCTATTCATAAAGCAGGGAACAACACTGGATAGGCATATGGGACGTCACTTTGAAATCCCTGCGGGCTCCCTCACATCATTTTTCGCATTGGCAATGTTGGTAACCGTTTTAGTGTATGACAAATTCCTAGTAAGGATTTTCAGAAGATTCACAGGAAATCCCAGAGGCATCAGAATCCTACAGAGGATAGGTATTGGTCTCTTCATCCACATGGTAACCATGGCAGTGGCATCCATAACCGATGTGAAAAGGATCAATTTTGTGAAAGAACATGGTCTTGAAGGCAATAAGAAAGCAGTAGCTCCCCTCACCGTTTTCATTTTGCTTCCTCAGTTTTTGTTGGGAGGCATGGCAGAAGCCTTCGTTGAAGTAGGAAAGATAGAATTCTTTTATGATCAAGCCCCCGAGAGCATGCAGAGCATAGGGACTGCATTTTATGCTAGTACTTTAGGGTTTGGGGGTTTTCTCACTACATTTTTTTTGAAAGCTACAACTAAGGTCAGTGGACGAGAGGGCCACACCAGCTGGGTTCTAAACAATCTGAATGCATCTCGCATTTACTACTATTATGCCTTCATGGCTATTCTTGGCTTTATAAATCTGATTTTCTTCCTAATTATTTCTCGGTTTTATGTGTATAAGAGAGAAACCAACGAGTCATTGAGCCACTACAGCCATGTCCATCCTGTTATAGGAACGGTGGAACGTCATGCACTGCCCTTTGATATCAAAGACCCCGCAGATAAAATGGTACTGAACAACAGAGAAATAGAAATGCCGCTCGCTGGATGA
>SNQJ01S0021670.1:137044-159179 GCA_010110895.2 Picea sitchensis | reverse complement strand
TCATTGTTTCTCCCAATGTCTTCTCAATCTGTAGAGGAAGAGATGGGAGATCAACTTCTTTACCCTTCTTAGAAGCGCTTGGTTCGCTATAGTCGTGCGCTCTAGTCGTTATGAAAGCATCACCCCTAACCATATATACAGTCGCAGATGAGGGATTGTTTGGAGGAGGGCAGGTTTCTTTTTTGCCCCCTTATGTGCTTGTAGATGCTTGAGTTAAATTTTTCCCATGTTGAAAGGGATTAGTCAACACTGTCTGCTGTTTCTCTGTGACAAACTTTTGGGCCTCTACAAGTCGAGGACAAAGATGGGTTGGGTGGTCTTCCGCACATAATTTTCATGGATACCTCGCCTTCCATTTTTCCATGGTGTCTCCGCCCACATTATCAGTGGGTTTTTTTTCCCCCTTACCCTTCTTTCATTGTTTTTTCTTTCCTTTAGGCTGCTAGGTGGCCTTTGGGTTAGTCGATTGCACAGAGTGTACTTCCGACGTTTGGGTAGGGGGAGCAGCCAAAGTAGTAGTTTGGCTGGCCACTGTGTGTTGTATGGATAACTATTGAAATTGTTTTGTCAATTGCTTAGCGGGCTTGGTTTGTGTTGAACCAACAATACCATCGACATGTGGTCTAGTTCTCTGTCTAGTTTTATCCAGTATCAAACGTGGCGCATCTCGAAAGATGTTGTATAATAAACCAGACTAAGAATAGATGAGCTCAAACTGTTGAGCCCTCATGATGGCATCTTCTTCGAAGAAAAATTCGGAAGTCGTGATGTCTTTGGATAACTGTGGGACTAAAGACTTAAGGAACAAATCAAGAAGGAATGCTGGTGGGATTGGTACTTTGATTAGACTCTTCTGGCCTCTCCATTCTTGGATATGATCTCTGTGCCAGCATCGTATCTCACAGGTAACTAGAAATGGTTAAGGAAGGCCATCGCCAGTTCGCCGAAAGAAGAGTATCTTGAGTGATCGAGCTCGATGTACCATTTTGCGACACTCCCAATAAGAGTACGCTGAAACAATCGCAACTGTACGGAGTCATCTTTCAATGAGTTAGATGAACACCAAATATGGAAGGTAGTCACATGATCACCTGAATCTTCGTTAGGCTTGGCCTCAAACTTTGGAATGTACGAAGGCAACTTCGTTGGCATAGGAGGCCAATGAGGGTCATGACAAANNNTAGTTTGGGTTGCTGCTGATAACCTGGGAAAAAGGGTCCTAGAGTTTGACTGGCACCAGGTTGCTAGGAAAAGTTTGGTTGCTGGCCTGGATTCTGGTAGAAACCATGGGCCTGACCAGCATAAGGATTTTGCATCTGTGGAGACATCATCGGCTGATTTCCCATAAAGGACATAAAGTGTTGGGCATGCATTGTGTTCGAAGGACTTTGGGAAGGATTACCCCATGTCGGTCCTGATGGGAGAGGCATAGTAGTCTGTCCAAGGTTCCATTGAATGTGGAAAGAATTACCCCAGAATGACATTCCAAATGAGGGAATGGATCCTTGTCCTGAGTTCTAAGGTCCTGCTATATGTGCTCCCTGTGCAGGAATAGTACCCTGCACAGGAGTAGATTGTCCAAAAATGGGATTGCCCCTAGACGGGAAAGTGGTTGATGAGAAAGTGTTGTTACTAAACGTCCCATTCCAAGAAAATGGCGTTGAACCTACCGACATACTGTGCGTAGGTGTTCCTTGACTCCCTGCTCCAAATAAACTAGTGTGTGTAGCTTGCCTGGCGGACTGCTGACGCGGACCACCAAGCGAAGGGGATGAAGGAGGGATATGACATCTTGCATATGGAAAAGCATTAAAAGGGACAAGAGTGCCCCTAAGTTGACCTTGCAGAGGAGCGTTAGAGCTCCCTGCCCCCAAACCCAAATTCTGTAAAGTGGAGTAGGTTAGTGCAGGACTTGTACCTGAACTAGGCATACTGTATGAGAACGGAGGGCCTGTCGCACTAGGTGTGAAGGGGGTTGTGGCCACCACCATAGACGGGTTCTGTCCACTATGTGACGTAGTTGAGGCTGAGACCATGGTGGCTCAGACTGACGACGGTAAGTTAGGAGATGACTTTCCTGTGGTAGCAACTGTGGTGGGAATTGAAGAATTCCCGGAAGAGGTAACAATGTTTGTTTCCATAGCTGTGTGAGGCACTGTCTGGCGTTCGTGAAATTGGATTGGTACAGTAAATGGTGCCAATATATCAGTGGTTGGGGTTTCAAATGAGCCAAGATTGGAGGTTGATGCCTCTGGGAGTTGTTTAGGCACAAAGGTTTGTATCCCAGTCACTTCAAAAGACCCTTGTTGGTCTAGCTTCCACCTTAATGGTGGCGGGGTTGGCTCCAGTGTAACCGACGACAGACCAAGAATCCTTCGTGACCGGTGGAGCTCGGGATCCTCCACTATGTGAGAAGATCCAAGACACGCTAAGGTATTCTAAACGTTCAAAAGTAACACACACTAAAAATAAGCCCCTAAGAGATAAGTCAAGCAATCACTAAACTATTTGGAAGAACAGTTACAACAACCAACACTAGAGAAACTTACCGGTGCAAGGGCAACTCGAACACGGAAGCATCCTCTGGGTATACTCTACAAAGCATGGCCTGATGTCTGTCCTAGGTACCGTGGTATACCCCCACAGTCACCTATGTATGTCCCTAAAAAGATTGGCAACTAGGTTGCCAGCATGTGAACAGTCACCAGGCAGGTACAGTCGAAAGTCAGGTAGACCACAATGAGCAGGGTATCAAGCTCAAAACCTATCAAGGGTATTGAGAGAAAATGGTCCAAAAGACAACTAAGGACCTCGAACAGATTCGAGACCCACGAAGCCCCATGGCAAATGCAAACGACAGAATCCCAAAACAAGCCCTCTATATGTGATCTCCACTACGATTGGTCTAGCTTTGGAGGGGTTATCTCCACTACCTTTCCGCACGCGACCTCATGTTTATCCCCTGTGTTAGAGGGGGGTCCTAGATAACTTCCACGAAACTATACTTAGACACTCCCTATCTCAAACTCTAATGTTTGGTTTTGAATGGCCTTGAAGAGTTTACTCTCCAACCTAATTCAAGGCCCTAGTCCTGAACTAGTTTGTGAACCCTACAAACATAAAAGTGTAGTAGATTTTTAAAATTAGCGTTGCTTTTATGGCTTTATCTTATGTCAATGGGTATGAGGGTGAAACAGATGATGTGTAAAGATGAAAGAAAAAAGCTGGAAACAAAAGACTTTTACTAAATGCAAAATTTCAACAACTTTTCACAAAAAAAATAAATATATATATTTATTTTTTATTTTTTATTTTTCTAAGATTTTATACAGCAAACTTAAAGGAATTTCACTCGACTACGAGCTACTTATGATCTAAGTGAACTGAAAAAACTTATGAAACAAAAGAATTTTCCCTAGCTAATGATGCAGAAACACACCTTTCAATCAAAGAAGAAAATGAAAAGAGATTTTATTTATTTATTTAAGTGCTAGTAAAGAAACAAAGGGAAAATACCGACAAGCAAAAAACCAAGAAAAACAAATTCTGGATTAAAGCACAGATCGCAAAGAATCAGAGTAAAGAATCACACAATGGCAATAAAAAAACAAAAACTCTCATGCTTGTCTAAAAACCATAAATTTTATTTTATTTTTTTATTTTATGTCAACTATTAATTGAGAAAAAGCAGGCTAAGGGTAAGATGACCTAACCTATTGACTGTTCAAACCTAGACTCAGACACCTGAGAGGAATACTTCTTATCAAAGGAGGGGATGACTGCCCCACCCTGAACAAAAAGTAGCTTGTCCAAGCATGCGACTATCACTAAAAAAGCATGCGTGCAAACACGTGTTGAACATAGATAGAAAGCATGTACACACGGGCTGACCTTGTACAGGTTGTGTGCATATCTAAATTCTAAGGAAAAATATGAAAACAGGCAGTCCAGACCAGGAAGAGGCCTCTGGTATTGATAACTCCCTTGAAGTCTTGAATGCTCTTTCTAACAGAAAAGACAAATAATGTAAGGAATAATAGGGCGAAAAAAGGCAATCTGATAGGATTGTGAACCAGCAAGACTCAGACAGGATTCTAGAAAACCCCCTGAGAATGTGTAATTCTGATAGGGAAGAGGAGGACTGCCTCTAAGGTTCTCTGAACTCCTACACGCTACTGCTATCTCTACATCTAGCGTTCACACGTGGGATGTCAGAGGATAGGGCATGGGTACATGCGTACAGGCCTTCTGCAGGCCGCGTGTACTTCTCTGTGTCCCAAAAACTACAGTCAAGCAAAAGTCAGAGAAAGTTGGTATGGAAAACCAGACTCCCTGTTAGCTCAGACCTTACAGAAAAAGACAGGCAAAGAAAAAACAGAAAACCTAATCTTTAAACTACCCAAAAACTTAAATAAATCGAAGAACCCTAAAGAGTATTCTCCCCAGTACGGTCGCCAATTCTATTGTTGGGAAAAACACCCTACAGACTAGCAAACTAGGGTCAGACATGCATGCAAATTTTGACCGAATAGAAACTACTTTTTTACCTACAACCCAAGATTTAAACCCCTTTTTCATAGTAAATGCATGGAAATAGACCACCAACCTTATTATTGACGTTCGATGTAGATCCTCCGTTGCTCTTCAATTACTTGCTTGCGCTGCTCCTTCCACAGATGACCTGCACTCAAGACAAATAACAATTATGTATGCATGCTACTTCTATACTCAAGGGTTAGAAATCAAGCATAAATTAATCAAACCATAGACAATTCATGCATTGGGACGGGAAGAGTATTCTTTTTATTACTGAAAGTGAATCAACTTACAAAAAAGCTGAGACTGGCCACCGCTCCTTGAACCTAATCCTGGGCTCCTCTTCTTCTGTCCTTCAACTGCTTTGCGTTAAATCTCCTTTGGCGTGAGGAAAGGCTAAAGGGTTGGGTCAATGGATTACGTAAATGGGCAGAGTTTCTTTGCTATATTTTTTCCTTCTCCAAATGATACCCCTACCCCTTCTTTTATAGGCTAGAAGGAGCTAGGGGTTTGGATGAACCCTTGGCCATGCATGGCCGGGAGTTTCAGTTAACTGACCCATAGATTTTTGTTTCGTTGACAACTTTCCTTTTTTCATGCCTTGTTAGGTACATGCGGGCTGTTGTGAGTCAGCTAGCATGCACACGGGTGCAGTAATGGGTTAGGGCGCGTGGGCCTTGACACAAGAGGATTTTCAAAGAGTTGTTCAACAGAGTTTTGGCAAAGAAGGGATATGAATTGGCCTGATGCCAGGCAAGAATGTGTGGTGCAATTTAGAGTTATAACAAGAATACCTCTTTCTATTTAGGAAGAGAAGAAAATCACTCCAAGGGAGACATCCCAAGACCTAGTTGGTTGATGAAGGGTAAAAAAAATAGGTAAAACCCACCCCTCTCTCTAGGTCACTCAAGGAAAGAAATCACTTGGTAAAGTTTAAAGGGGAAAAAGGAAAAGGAAATCAATGGTACCTGCCCTTTACCAATGGAACAACAAACGTTAGCAATAAGAAATGATATCAATGTTTCAAATCAGTGACTTCAAGATATAAATATGCTACTTAAAGACTCTCATGTATAGACAAAAGATAGAGTTTATAGCAGCAACAACATGTCCAGAAATTGCAAGTTGTGATGACAAAAAGGATATAGAGACTTTGAAAATTTGATAGTACCTTGTCACTAACAATTTCAAGATTTAAAACAAGTCAATAAGTGACTTCAATAGGCTTTCAAAAAACTTGCAACAACAGTAACATAATAATTATGGAAACAACAAAACCACTTCAGAAAAGTACATAGTTTAAGCAATTAAACAAACACTGTAGTATATATTGATGGTAAATTGCCTAATACAAATGTTGGGTGGATTTATGGAAAGTTTAAGGGCTATTAAGGGGTTGCAATGATGGTTGTAATAGTAGTTACAACAACAACATCAGCCTTAAACAACTTCAGAATTTTTCACTTAGAACAATAACAAAAGGAAAACTAGAGCCTTGGGATGATAACACCTAGGCTAGTGCAAATTTATGGGTTAGTTTTAGAGGTTAGTATGCTGATTAGGGATGCTAAATAAAGGCTATAGCATAAATTATAGCAAAATCAATATGGTTGTCAATGTTAGTGAGAGTTTCAACAAGATAGTTTGAAAGTTTGTTTTGATCTCATTCATCTACAAGAGTATAGAAATCAGTGCCTTTTAGGGTTTTATGGAGTCAATAGTAGTAACAATATCACTTAGGAAATAAAATAATGATAATTATTATCTAAGGGAAGAGGCATATGCAAGAGGTGTTGGCACTTCAACGCCTCAAACATCTTAATATTTAAGGGATGTTTTGCTAGAGAGTAGGCACTTCTAGGCCCTAGCGTACCTTCATTCCTTAGATTTTTTGAAAGACAATTATATGGTGATTAGAATGAGATTACTAGAGAGATAGCACTTTAGGGATCTAATAATCACTCCCAATAAAATGTATAATTGGCAAGATCAAGCTAGTAGAAGAGTTATAGGGAGAAAGAAACACTTGTTGTTTCTCCCCTAGGGTTTAAACAAGCAATTTCATAATATTAGACATGAAACAAGTAAATTTTACCATGAACATCCATAGCATGAATAAAAATGTATATTTTCTACTTACTTCACCAAGAATAATCGAGTCAAACCCTAGTTGAAGACCATTCCACCATGAAAAATGCCAAAATACACCACCATGAAGCTCTCCCAAGAGATGCACACTAGTTATTTCAGCCAATGACCCTTAAAGAGGGAGAAAATTTCAGACCACCACTTGTGTATGATGAGTTATCCTCCAAATGAATGTCACTTTTTGTTTATTTATACAAAATTTGACCTTAATTAATTTTTAGGTCAAAAAAGACAGGCTGACCTGGCCAGTTTCTTATAAAATTAAATTATCAAAAAAATATAATAAATTTGCATTTAAAGACCCTCCTAGGGGTGACATCATGCCCTTATAAGGTGATGTTGGACCTCTGTCATGGAACATTGGGCTCTGGGAGTGAAATGTTGGGCCTCCAAAGGTCAAAACCCTACCCACACGTGCCAATAACCTCAGGATTAGCTCAAAGGTGACAACCACTACATGTAGAAATGTCCATGGCTACATGGGTGCTATTCAAGTTCTCCAAAGATAGGTTTCAAGTGGGAAAGTAACAATCACATGGGTCTAGGTCCACCAAAGTGCCTCCAAAGGAAACATCCTTCTTCTTCTTGGCAGAACCCCTTCATCTTCATCCTCCCCCCTGGTTGGGGTCTCAACATCCATCAAATGGGCTTTGAGCCCTCATGAAGGTCTAAGCTATTCATCTCTCCATGTTCCTGTTCACCGGGAAAGGTCCTGTAAAGATAACAAGTACGCCCTCCAAGGGTCCATAAGTCATAGGCATCATAATACATAAATCACATATAATAATTAAAATTCCCAAAAATGTTCATTAAACCCCCGTAAACCCAAACAAATGCTCAAAACATTATGCAACTTGACAAGTCTAGGGTTTGGAATGGTCTTAGGGTGTCCTATTGGGCTAGTCTCCCTTAAGTCAAGGTCATTTCCCCAATGGATCTTGATCCAAATAATGCAAGTGTATGAGATGGTGAGGGAAAAATTTTTGGGCATGGGGTGCATGTGATAGCAGGGAAATGTACCACTCACCTATGGGTGCCTTTATTGAGGGTGAGATGCACCTTGTCATGAATGAAAATGTTTCCAAGCCCAGTGATTGCCATTGATTATTTTGATATTTTCTTTCTTCTTTTAACTTTCTTTCTTCATGTTGCAAAGAAAGAATTGATGGCCATTTCCCTGGCTTGGTGACCATATAGTGGCAGTGTCACCCACAAACATTTCATGGAAATGAGAAGGCTAGCTCATGATGAGACCCCATTTCTCTTGGCCATGCAAACAAGAGCCACTACCCTATCTTGGTGACCAGTTTTGTGGTAGTTTCATACCACTACATGTTCATGATCATGATAGGTCGGATCATGATGAAACCTCCTATCCACCAAAAAATTCCTCGAGTGTTTTATTCATATGTGGTTCCCCTTTTCTTGTTGAGAAGTGTTTTAGTGCTTTCTCGGGGATCCCTGGGCAAAGCATCTTGAATGTTAAATTTGGCTCTTAACTTTTTCCAGCTACATTACCCCCTAGGAATTTATCCCCTTCTTCCCATGAGTTAAGGTATAACCCTTTCCAAGTGGAGCCTTCCCCAATGCCCAAAAATCTGGATAGATGGAGGGGATAAAGATGCAAAATAGTAATGATGGAGGGAGTGGGTGATAACTCTTCATAGATCCACTAGGTAACAACCTATCCTAAAGGGAAACCAACTTACTAGGGAACCATGTGACCCTCCCAGGTTTGAATAAGGAAAAGAGCATAAAGTCAAGAAAACCTTATGAAATCCAGAAAGATTCAATGCAACATGTTCAAGTGGTTTAAATATCAGAGTGATACATACCATGATACCCAGACTTATTACCTCGTGGGATGAGACCCACTGCCACTTCAGCACCAAGTCGATGTGATGAATATTGTTTTGGTGATATGTGGACTGCACTGAAGAAAAGAGGGGCCCTCTGGGGCCATGATTAAGTCGTTTAACTCTCGACACTTCATGTCTGGGACCTGTGGTCCTCGAGACATGATATCCTTAGTTATCCGTAGGATAGGGGATAACACTTCTAAATGCAATTTTTCCAATGCAATCTCTACAATTTCAATGAAAAGAAATATCTCCACATGTGTCAAAATCAATGCAATGTAATCAACAGTGGAAATGTCATAATGTAAATAAGAAAATATTTTTGTATTTTCGATATAAAGAAAAGAAAATGTAAGGACTGAATAACAAATTCATAGGTAGACCCTACTACAAGAAAAAAGAGACAAGACAAGTAGGACACCAAGAAGAAAACACTCAGACCAATTTGCAAGGACAACCAATGAAAAAGATGAGAAGAAAGAAAAATTCTCGAAAATTCAACAATAAAAAGGCTTCCTATCACTCTATAAGCACTTAACAGTCAGGGTAGGGACCTAAGAAGACTCAACAACCAGCCAAACTCTCCCAACAAACACCAAACTCAACCAACAATACTAAAGAGATGATGTACATGTCTGCTTGAGTACAAATCGTGTATATACGATCCCTAAAGGAAGACAACTCACGTATATACGCGTCTGTCAAGGGAAAAACCACATATACCCAATAAAACACTGCCAGGGCAAGGGTTAAGCCAAGAAACTTAGATGCAAGGTAAAAACAAGGCTGTCAAGCAACAAGCGACAATGAAATGTAGGTTAACAGAGAACAAATCAGGGAGAAAAACATTGCAAACCCCAAAAAAGGAGATCATTCCCCAATATGGTCTCTAATTTTGTTACGAGGACAATCTCTTTATGGAAAGGGATAAACCACAATAGATGGAATGAAATGTAGAAATAAACTCTAATCCAAAGTATGTTATATAAATGAAATGATAACAAGACAAGGCTAAGAGCCTACCTCATCTGGACGTTCGAAGAAGACCACGGTTGAGCACACGACCCAAAGCTTTATACATGCAACTTGTCCTCAACAATCAAGATATGCAAGGATTAGGTGATAATATATAATTTTAGCATATAGATTAGCATAATCCATTAACATACATAACAAATATGCCCATGGAATAATAATTCAAATATTTTCAAGATATCAACTAGATGAGAAAAGAGTATTTCTATTAAAATAATCAACATAAGTACATAGGTGATGAACTTCTACAACGACACATATCGAAACCGAGAAACTAAGTCCCTCCAGCTAGGCCTCCACCACTTCAGTCCTCCACCAAAGCCAATCTCATATAAAGGAGTTAATGAGGTTCTTCGTCACAAAGAAGGAAGAGCTTGGGGGATGAACAATTAGTTCAGACTTTCAAAGACAAAGGGATGCAAACTCAATATGAAGTGAAATTTTTGCGGAGTGTCTTTGCTCTCAAAATTGAATTCCTCTATCAAGTCTTGGATATGGATCAATTTATAGCCTTCAAATGGAACTAAAGGGTTGATTCAAAGCATTTCTAGTATATGGAAGGTCAAGGATCATGGATATCGTGACATGGCATGGAAACCCAGCATAATTTTTAATTTTGAGCACGAAACCCGATGTATGCGGGTTGTAGTGGAGAAACATGTGTATACGCTTGTTGTATAATTGATAGGGCACATATATGTGGAAAAATATGATTTTTTAGATCTGGAAGGAACAAAAAATGAACTTCAAGTTTGCATAGCGAAATGGAAATCCATCCAAGAAAGTTGCATGGAGTGAGGCACAATTTGTTGTAACACAAATTAGGAGAATCAATGTTCTTGGGTGATAATCGAGCCCATGAAGTAAAAGGAATAGACACAATTCTTATTTGAATGCCAAGAGAAGGTATTGCACTTATTAAGAATGTTTTGTTTTGTTCATGGTCTTGAAGATGATATTTTTTCAGTAAGTTTTGTTACTGACCAAGATATGGATGTTAAGTTAAGCAAAAGCAGATGTACTGTCAATAAACATAAGGATAGTAAGTTGATTTGAAATGGATTCTGAGATGGTGGTCTATATAGATTAATTGCAGGTATTGTTTAACATAAAGTGTTGGTTCATGATGATGTATCACTAGTAGAGTTTCGAAACAGGAGGTTTGGTCATCTAAACCTTAACAGTCTCAAGAAAGTCCAAAAAATGGCAAGAGGTATGCCACAATTTTGTTAGGGTTAACCTTGACTCGAGAATGAGTTAAAGTGGTTTAGGTCTCAACACATGGTATTCGTGGCATGTGGTTTTGTATGCCTAAGAATGGATGTGAAGAAGCCTTTATAAGGCTTGTAAGGATCCATTGTAAAGTGGTCTGGAGGTGAGCGGTGGATATCTCATTTGTCTCGACTTGGCCAGTTTAGGTCAAGGTTAATAATATATCTATTATTAGACTAGTTTTTCCCAGTAGGGATTTTCTAGGATAATTATATGTCTAAGTGTATGGTTGCTTATCTATATTATTTTTTTATCTCAAATATATTTTATCATGCTTAGTTAAAAAAATAACAAGTGGTATCAGATCCTGGTAGGCCCGGACTCTCTAGAGAAAGTGGCCTAGGTGTTTCTCTGAAGATGGATCTACAAAGTTGACAGGAATATCTTTTAGTGCATAGATCAAACTATGCAAAAGATGCTTCCAATTGTGAATGAGATCTAGTCTATTAATGGTACTCATTGGAGGAAATAACATGGCCCTTGGGAAGACAACTAAATCTTATGAGTTTAATCTTAAGCATTAAATGAGTGGTAAGAAGCATGTAGTTGTAGACCAACTACTTGGATGCTTCAAAAAGATTGGATATATTCATGTATCTATAGATAAACTACTAAGATGGTTGTATATGATAAGATTTTTTTTGTTATTTTGATGGATCTTTCAGCACATGAAGTTGGGACCAATATTGATGAACCATGTAGGTGAAGAGAATTCCTATAGAACCGGCAGTTACAACGGTTGATGACCCATGTAATTTTGTATATGGGTTCTTTTTATATGGACACAAATTATAAGCGTGTATGCATGTATATAAGAAGGCATAACGGATGATGAGAAAAAAAATGAGCATGGAAAATTGAGAGGATGTAGCAATGGATGGTGATGGTGTAGTCACCATGAGACATATGAAAAAAAATAATAATTAATTAATGTAGTAGAATTGTTTTGCATGTAAAAGGGCATATGGTTTTAAGACTTGCTAAGGAATGTGTACCCCTGGTAACACACTGGTAAAGTTAGGAAGAAGACCTAGGTGATAGGGGGGACGCATGCATAATCCCCAAGTCAGTCTTAAAGGGAGGATTGTTAGGGTTAACCTTGACTCAGGAATGAGTCAAAGTGGTTTAGGTATCAACACATGGTATTGATGGCCTATGGTTTTGTATTCTTGAGAATGCATGTGAAGAAGCCTTTATAAAGCTAGTAAGGCTCCATTTTAAAGTGTCTTGGAGGTGAGCGGTGGATAACTCACTTGGCCCGGCTTGACCAATTTAGGTTAAGGTAAATAATAGATCTATTATTAGGCTAGTTTTTTCCAGGATAATTATGTGTCTAAGTGTATGGTTGATTGTGTGTATTATTTTTTTCTCGCAAATATATTTTATTATGCTCGGTTAAAAACCTAACAAATTTAATGTTACCAGAGGAGGTGTATGTGATTCTTGTGCCATGGGAAAGCATCATAGATATCCCTTATTCATGAACAATGAGAAAATTGTGAGGAAACCCTTATACCTTATTCACTATGATGTGTGTGGACCAATGAGTAATCTTTCTATTTCTGAATACTTGTACTTTGTTACCTTTATTGATGATGCTACTAGGAATTGTTGGATTTATTTCATGAAACATAAAAGTGAAGTGTTTTAATAAATTTTGTGAATTTAAATCCTTGGTAGAAAATCAAACAGGTCGTAGCATCAAGATATTAAGGAGTGACAATGGGAGAGAGTAGAAATCTCATGATTTTATTTATTTTTGTAAGACGTTTGGGATCAAGAGGGAGTATTGTATTACCTATTCTCTTCAACAAAATGGACTAGCAAAAAAAGAAAAACATGAGCATTGTTGAAACTACATGGTGCATGTTGGAGAAGTTTGGTATGCCACGGTTCCTTTGGAAAGAAGCATGTCTTAATGTTATGTACACATTGAACATGTGTCATTATACTTCATTGAGGGAAGTTACACCCGAGGATGCATTTTCTAGAGTAAATCCTCCTTTTGATTATTTCAGAGTGTTTGGTTCTCTAGAATAGACTTATATACCTTCAGATATGTGAACAAAACTTGAGCCTACCATCAAAAGAGGTGTATTTGTTGGGTATGGTGATGAGCATAAGGGATATAGAATTTGTATTCCTGGTGAAAGGAGAACCATACCTTTTAGGAATGTCATTTTAGATTAATTTTGTTATAGAATGACATCTAACACTCGTGGTATTGAATTGTAGCCAGATGTGCCAAAAGCCAGTGATAAAGAATAAGATAAGGAAAGTAAAGATGTCATAAGCAATGACATAAAACAAGATCAATAAAATGAGTGACTAAATATAATGAGGAACATAAAGCAACAACCATGGAGTTTCCTATGTGGATAAAGACACCAGCAAAAGGATTGAAACATGAAAAGAAGCCAAAAGTGTCTCCTCCCAGGAGATGTTCACGACCTAGAGTTCCAATTAGAAGGTATGAAGCTAATATTGTTGCATTGATGAATGACTTGATTGATTCTGATCCTAGTACATTTGATGAAGCTTCGTATTCTAGAGAGTGGATTGAAGCTATGTAGGAATAATATGACAACATAAACTATGCGTGGGACATAGTTCCACTTTCTGAAGGAAAAAAAGTCATTGGAAGCAAATGGATCTTGAAATTGAAGAATAAAGTTGATGATTCCATCTCGAAGTATAAAGGAAAGATTTGTTGCAAATGTATTTAGTAAAAATCCTAATATTGATTATGATGATACCTTTTCCCCCATTTCCTAGAATAATACCATAAGGAGTGTTCTTTCCTTAGCTACTAGTAATAATTGGAATCTTCACCATATGGATGTGAAAACGAATTTCTTAAATGGTGTCTTGCAGGAAGAGGTATACATACAACAACCTAAAGGATTTTAGGTTCATGGTAAAGAAGATCTTGTGTGCAGATTGAAGAAGGCCTTGTACGGTCTTAAACAAGCTCCTCATGCATGGCACACTCATATTGATGAGTGGTTTCAAGAAAAGGGAGTAAAGAATTCATCTGTTGATGCTAATCTATACTTTTTGTGTGATGGTAATAGCATTGTTATTGTTGTTTTGTATGTATATGATATTATTCTAACTGGAAATGATGGTGGTTTAATTCTTTGGTTGAAAAATGAATTGTGTAAAGAATTTGAGATGAAGGATTTGTGCCCCCTTCATTATTGACTTTGTTTAGAAGTATGGTAGGATATGTAATATCTCCAATAGAATCGGTTGGGATATTATTTCCTTCTGTGAAATAAGTGTTCTCGATGCTCTAATCTGGTTGACAAATTTTCACAAATAGTTTGCATGTATTCGACTAATAGACATTTTGTCAAACATATTGCATGTAATACAAATACACCAGAAATAGAAGGGACAATATGTGGTATTTTATTATGAATGAAGTTATGAACACAACAATCCAATGACTAATATGGCAGTTGCAATACATTAATGGAAAGCACACAATACAAGATAAAAACATGGAATCATGCCATGGCCTCTTCAATAGATGAGATGAAACACTCCAAGTTCCACAACCCCTCCAAGAAAATCACTACAACCCAAAATTGAAATCAAAACACAAGATGAAGTTCCAATGAAGATCTAAGATGGATCCTCCTCCTTTTCTAGCTAGGGTGGATATTGCACCACTAAAACTAAACTACAATGGAAGGGTTTTGTCAAAACCCTAACGAAAACCTTGTATCCAAGAGAACTCCAAAGAGATCAATCCAAAAAACATAATGAGGAAGGTGAAGTGCTACTCCTTCCTTTATACTTCTTCCATGACTTCTTAATATTTCCCTTTTTTGACCAAATCAAGCATGACCATTATTTCCTTTTTGAATAAATCAAACATGATCATTATTTCCTTTTTTATTTTCACTTAAGGATTAAAATCACTTTATAACCCTTTTTGGCCCCTTTTTAGTGCTAAAAAGTGATTAATTAGCTTCTAAGACATTCCCGGATGCCATAATCCCCTTTCTCATCATCCCAACCTTTATATATTTTCATCCTGATTCCAATGAGCTATTACATGAAGGTGATCCCTCCAATAATATGACCCAAATAACACCTTTAGTGCATTTAATTAATTTATACCCAATAATAATCTTAATTTACAGAAATCGTCGGAATGCCATAGAACCAAGAATGAACTATGTAGAAGTGACCCTAATGATGAAATAAGGTAAATGCACTAGGATGTGGCTCATATAACTCCTCCAATTCACCCAAGCCTGCTATTATCCTCCATTTACTCCTCTTTCCAGGATGACACAAACCCATAAGGTTGCCTCCAACTGTAAAGTAGGGGAATCCAAAAATGGGTACATTACAATCCTCCCTTCCCAAATATTTCTTTTCCTCAATAAATTCCATCATAACTTGACGATCCATTGACTGAACCAGAATAAAGCTAAAAATCATACTAGGGTCCCAAACCACCCTAGAATATGTGAAGTATCCTCTTCTCAGTGTGTCGTCTAGCAAGGTACCACCATAAGAAATCTCCTGAATATTGTCGATGAGTAGAGAAACTCGATACTGCAACAACTCAATCAACCCCTCAAAGAACTACTCCACTATGGAACCAATCACATGAAATAAAAAACTAGATCTCACCTCTCTATTAGTTGTTGAACTTTCTAATATTGAAATCTCAGGGTCCCAAGATATTCTTAAAAAGATACCACCATGTTGATGTTGTGACACTCTGATTATAATCATCCGACCATCGTGCCTAGTCTGCCTCCTCCTCCCCTGGTAATCCCACCTAAAATACCTGTAAGGGTTGAATCTACTACCATGAACAGTATCTTGCATAGGCATCCAGGTGAAGTCACGACTTGCAAATCCATTGCCACACTCGAACTCAAATGTCAGAAAATCAATTGTTTCCTAATCGCTGACAATTCTCTGGGCTGCCCATGGACTCTATACATCTCTCCACTAGATATCTCTATCACCTGTGTTTCCCCATACTCAGAATATATCACTAAAAAGTGCCTGAACTGGTCAATCACCATAGACATACTATACTTCCATTGTACCCTCCATAAAACTGTAATGCATATGTCCACCTGCTCTCCCATTCTCTCCCTTAAATGGCCAAAGACTGCATCGATCCTATGGAATTAGTGTGCCCTGACCTACTCTATTGACAATTTGTATACTCTATACTCCCCTACATCACTTGTGAAGCCTCTCCATGTGAACCTCTCTTGAATCTACCTAGAATATGTCAAACACTCTCTGCTCCTAGCGCTATGTTGTGACTCGCACTACAAATATCCATTTTACTTTCTTTTTTGATATCTCCCTAAAATGGAGCCTCCTTATTTTTATAATCTCAAGATAAAACCTCATAAGTCCCTTCTTCATTTAAAGTATTCTTCTGGTAACTCATGTTTCACTTGGAAAATGAGAAATAAATTAAAGTTGAATTTAAAATTTGATCAGAAAAGTTACTTTCAACTCCTTTGAACTGCTTGTAGGAGTTACTTCAAACTCCTCCGAACAACTCGAAGGAGATACTTCAAATGCCTCTTAGTAGATCGGAGGAGTTCCTGTTGATTGTTCCGATAAACAAAAATTATCGCGAGATTTGAGGAGAACCCCACTGATCATATCGGAGGAGTTACAACTCCTCTGATATGTTCAGAGGAGTTACCCTTAACTCTTCCAAACAAGTTCGGAAAACTTGTTTTAAAATCCTTCGACCTAACTACCACATTAAATGCTACTTATTATCCGGGAGGTTATAAAATGAAATGGAGTTAATCCATTATTTCTTGGCTACTTGAAATTGACAAGAAGATGTAGAATGAAGGAGTTAAGCTGAACATCATTCGAACAAATCCCTATACTTTCCCAACATGTGGCAACAATAGCCAAGTAAGTTTACCTACCTCTCTCTTGTTCTTTAAGCTAGTGTTAGGTTTTGTTTCATTTTTTTTTGCTTACCTTTTGTTTTTTCCATAAACCATAACTTACTTGCCGAATATTCTCCACTTCACCCCCACTAGGCCCTTCATGGTTGTCACCAGTCTTAGACTGATCCTCAACTCATCCTTTTTTATGGAGTATGCAAACAATTCATTTTTCCCCATTCTTAAGCCATGATAGATTTCGTCCTATCCTCGCATTTGGTAGTTGCAAACCCCAAATCCATCCAAGAATCCCTCGGTTCACCGTGAGAAAGCTCTAAACATGCCACACCTATTTATCTAAGTTTTCCATAACGCTCCCAAGCATTGCTTTGTGTTCACATAAAAATAACGAAAATCAAAAAACTTGTTTAGTAACTCTTCAAGCATATTGGAGAAGTTACTACTAAATTCTCTGATATGCTCAGGAGAGTTGAATTCAACTCTTCCACATGCCTTCAGAGTGATTGGGAATGAATCCTTCGATCATATCGTAGGAGTTAATATTAAATCCTCTGATACGATCAAGGAGTTCCTTATAAGTCCTCTGAGAACCCCAAGACTTTGGCTAACCTATTTTGAATACATATCGAAGAATTTACTAATGATTTCTCTGATGTGTTCAAAGGAGTTGTTATTAACTCCTCCGATATGATCAGAGGAGTTGTTAATAACTCTCCTGATATGCTCGGAACAATTACTCATAATTCGTTCGATCTGCATCAAGAGAGATGTTTTGTTTTTCTCTGATTTTAGTTTTCCAGGTTGATGCCCAATCTTTTCACCCTAAAACACCACTAGATATTGTTTTCTATTAACTTGACATTTACGAGAAACAACAGGCCATGACTAGTTTTCATTAATCCTTATTATTGTTTTGATCATTTAACTATTTTCAAATAACATGCTCCAAATTTATCATGCCTGCAAGTTCAGACATGTCACCATGAAATAAAACAATGATGAAACCAGTAGGGGTTGAACCATCTGGCAACTCCCAGCAGACAGTAGAAACAAAAAGTGTCGGGGCAATATATGATGATACATTAGGACTTCTAGACAAAGATGAAGAAACCTTAAAATGGGGAGAACTATATTATATGTTCAAGAAATCAAACTTATCTACAGAAGCAGAGGACCCAGGTGAGCTCCAGGAATTTAAAACATCATAAAATTTTCAATTTTTAGAGTGGAAACACATCCAAAATTTTTCCCTTGTGCAGGTGTCATTTCTTGGATTTTGAAAAATGCAAAAGTAAATAGTAGGTACGTCTTTAATGAAATAAAAGAGTTGATAGATTCATTCATGCCTGATGATTTAACTAAGTGTTACCATATTGATGCCAGAAACAAAAAGATATATGGTTATCTCCTTAGTGAATTGGAGCTCACGTTGAAGGATTTATTCCCCACATGGTATAAAGCAGACAAGTAGTCCAAATATCGTCCCAAGAGTCGATACCCCACAACCGATATAAGAAGACCCTACCAATATATGGTGGCCATGCTGTGTAGGTTGTATGGGGAATTAGATGCCACCCACTTACCCTTGTCTTATATGCTCTTAATTTATTTATGTGCAGATGTAGGGGCCTCATTCAACTGGTGTTGGGAGTAGGCCTATTTTGAGAAAATACCAATTTTCGTAAGGTAAGGCCAGATTTTGGAGGACAACTAGCAGGAAAAGCAACATGTGCGAGGGAAAGCCACATGCAAAGGAGGAAAGCATGAATGCGCACAAGTAGGAAAACCTAACCATGTTAGGGTTAGGGTTTTGGTAAGAGATTGTAACAACTAAGAAGCTTGTGAATTAGTATAAATAAGAACTTAGGAGGTCCAGGTCATGGTTGGAGGAGGTAGTTCCATTGGGATCGAATGGAATACTGATTAAATTTGACTATTGTAGTTTGATATGATTTTGTAAGTTGTTGAGTTGTAGAAGAGTCAAGTAACTATATCTTGAGGGTTAGATCACAGGTTGAGGAGCCTGGTGTGATCTAGTCTGCCTCACAGAGGCTGTTGAACCTTTCTTATTATTGTATGATTGGATATATAGTGCGCACAACACCATATTTTGTAGAAAACCTAATAAAAGAGAATAAGAAGCCAAATCTTAGTGGATGTAGCCTAGGAGGGGGTGAACCATGGAAAAACCTATGTTACACGTGTTTTTTATTATATATTTACCTTCTTTCAGTATTTAGTTTATGAATGGATGGATGAATGGATCAGTTAGATATAATAGAATGCATGCATGACTTAAAACATGAATGAATCTTAGGAATAATAGAGAGAATAATCAGATCAAGGCCTGAAGAAGATCAATTATAATCTCAGATCCCCACTCTTTACTAGACTGCAAGCACTTGAGCTTTGTAGTCACCCATAGAGATATCTTTGGTGAGACTGCATAGTACATTCTCTGTGTTGTGTTTCCTTATGGTTTACTAGGAGGGCCTATAGTTTCAGAGGGTTTTGTTGGCAACCTGTTCAAATCTGAACCTGGGTCAGCCCAAGAAGTAGATAGAAAGATTAATAACCAGTATCAAAAGATAGATCCAATAATAGAGGAGATGAAGGAGGATCTGAAGAACCTCACATTCCAACTTAACTAGAATAAAGGCAAAGAGAAAAGAGAATTTGTTTGGTGTACCACATGCAAGATAGAAGGTCACCATAAGAATGAATGTCCAACGTTTGTGCAGTGCATGGAAACAGGAGTACCAAACCCATTTCCAATAGGAGGACCATGGTGCAAGATATGTAAGACACATGGGCATGATCCATATCATTTAGCAATGATGCAGAAGTACCAGACAGTACAAAAGAGGTCATACTGCAATTTCTGCAAGTCAGTGGGTCATGATGATAAATATTGTAGGACAATGGAGTTGATGAGAGAAAAAACTTCGGATACCCATAGGGTGCAAGAAAAAATGATGAAAGGGCAAGATGCAACTCAGTTCAACTAGGTACCACCTCCATACAAAAATGTGAAGTCGCAATACAACACTGTGCAACCACAATATAACAACATGCAGCCACAGTATAACCCCACACAATGTAACCAAACACCTTAGTATAATGCCCCACAAGGAGATCGAGCTAGATACAGAGGTGGAGGATGAAGTAGAGGAGTATTTGGAAGAGGCAGAGGTCCAATAGTGTGCCACAACTGCCAAAAACTAGGAAAGTATGGCAGGGACTTTCCACTCCCAGCAACGACATGTATGTACCATTGCACAACAGACCATGATACAAAGGAATGCCCAACACTTTTGGGAAAGATTCAATAAAAGAGGAACCAGAACAACCAAAATGTTCAATGGATCTTTGTAGAAGCTAGGGATGATGGAAGAAATATCAACATAATCATGCAAGGAGGAGCCAAGACAGGACCTGACGCAGTAAGACAAGATCCAACACAACACCAATGGGTGAAGAAAAACACTGAAACATAGAAGCAGTTTGATAAGCAGAAATAAAAGTAGAAATTCAAGGAGGCCAGATAGGAGTTCCTCAAACAATATGTTATGCCAACATTAGTTGCGTATCATACTCAGAACGTACCAATGTACGATATGAATCCATCAATGGACCACACCATTGAAGCACAACCTGTCGAACAAGTAAGTAACATAAGAATTTTTTTGCAATCCTGTGTTAAGTTATTAAAGAATCCATCATTTGTCAAAGTCTTAAAAAATCTGCTAGAAAGATGTAACACAAAGGTAGAGGGGAAATTAGAGCAGAAAATAGTCAATCAACTTCATACAAGAAGGAGGACAAGCAGGGAATTCAAACTCAATGCTAACATTGGGGATTTGAATATGGGGGATATTATACTATACTTAGGCTCTAAGGTAAATGTTTTATCTAAGAAGACATGGTAGTGTATGTGAGAACCCACATTTGTCTATTCACCTGTCCAGCTAAAGTAAGTGAATCAAAACAAAGTTCTACTAATTGGAAGGCTTAAAGGTGTGATAGTATATTTGGATGGAGTGCGAACTAAGGAAAACTTTGAAGTAATAGAGATTATAGATGGAACAAACCATATCCAACATTGCTTGGAATGGATTGGGAATTTGATAACCAAGCCATAATAAACTTGAAGACAAGGAAAATGATATTTCAATAAGGTGAGTATAGAGTCATTGCACCTTTAGATCCTTCAGAAGGAGAAAGGTTTGTAGAACCCACCTGTTTAGATCTGGAGGAAATCAACCAATTGTATAGAACCATCGCACGTGAAGAAGTTTATGTCAACCTAACTGCAGATGGGGTACTTAGCTGGAGAAGGATCACAACATGTGCTTCTAACTCAGATACAGGTCTGGAAAATTGGAAGTAGAGATTACATGAAGTATTCGCAAGAAGGTGCATAATAATAAACCGCACAGTAAGATGGGTTGGCATAGAGATAAGACAATCTCCCAGTTTTCATGGGCTAAATGACTTAGAGGAATTTTTGACCAAATATGAAGAGGATGTATTATATAATCATAGGCTCTTAGCCCTAGATATTTCACTCAAGGATACACCTACAAGATAGTGGGGTGTGCACAAAGAAACAATTCAAGACTAGTAGCAATGTAAGTGATGACTGCGCATTAGATTCGGTGCAGAACAAGGTAGCAATAAAATGCAGACGTATGATGGGAAAGGGACACCAAAAAAACACTTGGAGAAGTGCAAGACACAATGGAGGATGACACCGCCAGAAGAATGGCCTCATCATTTCATCCACACATTGGAAGGAATCCCATAAAAATGGTATGTAGACCAGGAGATGCGTAGAGGTACTATTAAATGGACAACATTACAACATAACTTTGTAGTAACTTTCTCATTTGAACATGAGAACCCCAACATTGATTCAANAGATGGCCCTAAGACAAATAATAGGTTAAGAAATTTTAAAACAATTTCCCTAATTAAAAGTTGCCCAATACAAAATCTAAGTTCTAAGTCTAAAATTTCGCTAGGGGTAAAATTTTGTCTACCTTTAAAAAAAAAAAATAATAATTAAAAAATAAAATAAAATAAATAGATAAAATAAAACAATAAATTTTAAAATAAAAACCACTTAAGTAATAATTATGGCCTTCATAAAATTTTGTAACATGAAGGGAGTAAGAAATTAAATTATTCATAAGAAATAAAATCTGTGGATATAAAAAGTAAAGAGGGAATTAATTATTTTTACCTTTTGATAATTTAAAAAGATACTAAATTAATGATAAAAGGGAAAAGGGGTTATATTCCACACCTTCCTTTTTGAGTTCTAAGTAAAAGGGGAAAGAGGGAAAAAAAAAAAAAAATAGG
>SNQJ01S0021670.1:107199-123070 GCA_010110895.2 Picea sitchensis | reverse complement strand
CTCCTAGGTTCATGGGACCTTTCGAGATTGTGGAGAGAAAGGGGCCCGTGGCCTATCAACTAGCCTTGCCTAATTCCTTGAGGCGTATGCACGATGTTTTTCATGTATCTATTTTGAGACATTATATTAGTGATCCTACACATGTTATTGATATGATTTCATTGTAGGTATTGAACGAGGGAGCGCTCACAGCTGAGCCAGTCCGCATCTTGGATCATCATGTTCGACAGCTATGACGTTGAATGGTAGATCAGGTCAAGGTCAAGTGGGACAATTATAGTCCACACTCGGTGACCTGGGAAGACGCATATGATATGTGCCAGCAGTTTCCATTTTTTTTTGATAGATAGACATATGATACTATGATACACTTTATTCATCATATATACTGTGAAACTTCGGGACAAAGTTTAGACCAAGAGGGGGTGTATGTAACATCCCGCTCTGGTGCACTGAGAAATCTTATTCTTTGAGGACACTTTCTTGCAAGTGATCCGGATTATTATGCTATTAAAACTTTTGATTTTGATTATGAGGCATTATGGGATGATTACATGTTGTTTTACCACTTTGACATAGACAGGTGCTATTGACTCAGTTTTACTAAGTGTGCAGGGTTTTGGACCTTGAGAATTCAGAGGCATCGATGGAACCCCTTGGACTCTGGATTGAGTCAGGGAGGGTGCCATTGGGGTTTGATTGTTTTATTGTGATATTAGTGCATCTGACTAGATGATATGATATGGATATGTTCTGAAATGATTTGTTGATGATGCAGGCTGATGATAGCTTGTCGACTAGACTCATATATGGAGTAAAGGGGTCACACACTACTACCAGAGATGTTGAGGGAGAGGTGTCGACAACAGCCCTGCCACAGCCTACTAGCACTCATGTCATGGCCTGAACTGTAGTTTAATGATTATCTAGTTCGAGAGGACCGACGATGTCGTGAGGGCAAACTGTAACAGTCACTCACGATGATTCTAAGGGGTGCACAATAAGGTAGGGGCCTTATTCCTTAGAGTCCCTTAGTCTCCCACAAGTTCACCTGGCGGAGTATTGACTCCAGGGGTTATTGATGTCTACCAATCAGTCAAGAGGTGAGTGGAACCCTTGGAGCATGTAGTGCATCCTGAAGGACATGTCGCGCAAAGGAACAAATGAGGCGAGTGGCACCCTTGGAGCACCTAGTGCATTCTGAAGGGCACATCACATTGATGATGATAGAGGGATGAACCTAGATGACCCTAAGACAAATAACAGGTTAATAAATTTTAAAACAATTTCCCTATTTAAAAGTCGCCCAGTACAAAATCTAAGTTCTAAGTCTAAAATTTCGCAAGGGGTAAAATTTTGTCTACCTTTAAAAAAATAATAATAATAATTAAAAAATAAAATAAAATAAAATAATAAATTTTAAAATAAAAACCACTTAAGTAACAATTATGGCCTTCATAAAATGTTGTAACATGAAGGGAGTAAGAAATTAAATTATTCATAAGAAATAAAATATGTGGATATAAAAAGTAAAGAGGGAATTAATTATTTTACCTTTTGATAATTTAAAAAGATACTAAATTAATGATAAAAGGGAAAAGGGGTTATATTCCACACCTTCCTTTTTGAGTTCTAAGTAAAAGTGGAAAGAGGGAAAATAAAAAAAATAGGAAACTATGGAAAAGAGGTAACATAAAAAGGAAAAAGGGGAACTTAAGGGAAAAAGCGGGAAGGCAACTTAGTAAAGAATCTACATTTAAGAGCTTTCTAATTTTAAAATGAATTAGCAATTTCATAATAGGGAAAGCCTTTAAAACCTGTAAGGGAATCTGGGGACACCTAGGAGTGATTTTAGGAGTAACTCTAGGTGGGTGAGGGAAATAAATTAATTAAAGAAATTAATTTATGGAGGAATGTAGGGGATGGGGGACACTTGTACGAAGAGGAAATTTTAGGAAATTATTTCTAAAACTTTAATTAAATGAGATTTTAGGAAAGAAAGGAAGTTCGAAACTCTATAAAATAAAGAAAGGAGAAGGATGAAGGATCATGTTCTGTTTTCATAATGTTACACTGTAGAAATATCGACTTGACTGATTTACTTGTGGGAGTTGGGATACACAGCTTGGAGAGGAGTGGTAGCTCAGCCTTGTGAGGCAAACTGGGAGCTAAACGAAACCTCTAGATAGTGTGTGTATCCCCTGTGCGGCTCAGGGGGCTAAGGGGGAAGAAGAGTACCCCTGGCATTTGCTGGGAGGTACCAGTGTAGTCTCGACGGTCGACGGGCAGGAGTTGCACAGAGAGCGTGGATGACACTCGGAGAAGGCGAACAGGAAACGGTACGCTTCTTTGTTTGAATGATAGAATGTTGTAGGATTTATGATTTATATTTGCATGTGTATTGGGTAAATAAACTGATGGTCTAGTTTCATGACTGAAATTTTTATAGCCTAGCCAAATGATTGGTTGATTGATTTCTGTAACCTTCATCTTCTCATATGTCATGACCGCCCGGTGTGTTGATTGTGACCTTGAGGTTGTATATCCTTCGTTCCTAGCTCACCAGTCCTCGCCTGAGTATTCGACCAAGAGAATGATCTACGGTCATCGCCTTGGCGTTAAAAGACCTATGGATCTCAATGCCCTGCTTTTATGTGCGAGGATGATGAGCGAAGGACATTCGGGCCCACCGTCTACCTCATTGGTTGATCCTGATGATGGTCCTTGCGCCTTCTAGTGTTGAGCATTTATGCCCTGGTTATCACTCCCATCCCCAATTTTCAACTCTGCCTTTTTATACTTCTAGCTTGTGTTTAGCACCTAAAACTCGGCGAATCTACCTTGATTGATTGCAACTGAAATTTAGTGCCTCAGTAAATTAATCTGTACTAGTACCCATTCCATCCATACCTAATGGTCTGCAAATTATGGTTTGATTCGATATAAATAGTGAATTCACACAACAGATTTTTTCATAGCTATTTATATTCAAGTTAACTTACAATTGATGTAGATTTGTACCTGGCGATGTTATAGCATTGTAGCAAATTGTAATAATACACAGCAATTTCATATTCATTTTCTAGATTGTCTCTTAATTATATACACAGTGATTTCATATTCATTTTATGGATTGTATACACAGTGATTTCATATTTATTTTTGGGATTGTCTCTTAATTATATACACAGCGATTTCTTATTATGTTTGATTGTCTCTTATTTATACACATAGCGATTTCATATTCAGTCTCTGGATTGTGTAAACAGTGATTTCATAATTATTTTTGGGGTTGTCTGTTAATTATATACACAACAATTCATATTATTTTTTATTGTCTCTTAATTACAAGAACAATGATTTCATATTATTTCTGGATTGTCTTTTAATTATGCACAACGATTTCATAGTTATCGCTTTGGATTGTCTCTTAATGCATGACAACGATGAACAAGATTCTATGACAACAAATGGATTTTAAATATGCATGTGTAACACTGTCATTAATCTTTATTGGGTGATGATTCTAAGGCGAGGTGATACTGTCAATTGTCAGTCTCTATCCTTTGCCCAATAAATGGTATATATGCATGGACCCATATGGCTCCTGATTTAATAACTAAGGATAGATAGATTTGTACGTTGGTATCCATTTTAGAAATAAGCGAGTCACGGATCATTGTTCAATGTTTTATAGATAGAAATATGTTTTAGAATTTATTCTTATTCCCTGGAGCGATTAAGTACTGATAGACAAATGAGGAACCAAGGGAGCTCATATCATTCATCTTTATCAATCAGAATGTATTGTTATGGTTAAAATTTTGCAGTCTTTCTTGTGGGGAGCATGGGCAATAACCCTATATGCCAGCTAATTCAAAAATATTAAACGTAGTTTTTAAAAGAAAAAAAAACGAACCATCTTAATGAAGCTAGAATGGACTGCCAAAACATGTTTAGCAAAAATAAACTTCTTGAATTGCTAACATTCAAATGGAACCATTATCAAGATAATTCAATGTCTACTATAGTCAATTTTGGACATTTAGTCTCTGGAATATTCAAGCACAACATCTGGAATATCTAGCGAGGTCGGAGCACACGCTGTACAATACATAAGACAGATTTAATTATCAGAGAATTTATAATTAACCAGTAGAAATTTAGAAGCATTCAATCTTTTTCCTAATTAATTTTATCCCTAAAAAGCTATTCCTAAAAAGCCAAAAGGGGTCAATTAAATTGTCTCACCAGTTGAGTTTATATGCCATATTATCTAAAGTCCATATAGATGCAAAAATACATGTATACTTACTCATGCACCACAAATCTACTGGAGTAAAATGCTTGTGTTATCCTTAATGATTTTGAAAATGGTTTAAGATTTATTGGAAGCCATTGGTCAAATTATAGTTATCTTTAGAATCTATTATACAACATGTCAAATTTTTGTGTTCAATAAACTTCTTCTTAAATATTGAGAAACTTATAAGTTTTGGGTTTTATTGGAAGTAAGTAATCAAGTTATACTTTTAGTAGATATTTCTTTCATTAGATTCTGTTATTTTAACAACTCAGAGGGTAAGTGTGTATAAATGCTACTGTATATATCATAACTTAGTATTCAATATGGGCGTAATTAAATGTTCAATGTCTACATTATGCAAATTACTTTATAAGGTTGACTTTAAATATTCTTGAAGGGTTTATAAAATTGATTCTGGTGAAAGGAGGTGTCCTAAATGGTCTTAATGTGGTCATCTGGCTTAGTCATCTTGGACTTGTATGTTTGGGGTGGGATGTAGATGCCTCCTTGCTCCTTAGAACAGTCGCCAGCCCTGAGACCTTAAATGGTCAAAATCGATGGGAACTAGGGCTTGATCACTGCTTATGTGTCCTGGAGGTCCTCACCAGTGCAGGGTAGGACGGGTGGGTAGTCAGTCTTGTTTTTGTTAGTTGATTGTCATTCATTACTTCCAGATGCTTGATGTGCGTCTTAGGTCATCATGGTGTTTTCGTAGTTGCATGCATCATGATCATCGGTGTGTTGCGACGCATATTTTAATGCCTTTATTACCCTTGTACACACGCACACACAAAAAAAAAAAGAGAGAGATATTACACTTGTTATGAGAGTTTGTTGTCATGACGAACGAGAGGTTCATTACATATTTGCACGAAAAAAAAAAAACTCTGCAAGCTACCCTTCCCTCATCTTCCTAACTAGCGATAATGGAATCCCATCTCTGAAATAAACACAAGGGAGGAGGCCAAGCAACTCAGTGTTTTCTACCGCCCAAGGTAGGTAATACTTCACTGCTCTTGTACTCTGTAACTTAGGAATAACACTTTGTTTGGTATTTGTCATGGTCTACTGCTTTTGTAAACATTTTCCTCCTGGTTGTCTCTTCTGGTTTTTACAGCTCTCGGGATAGGGGTTAGAGTGCTTCCAACCGACTGATTCTCTGCTAAACTTCATGGCTTACGGTGCTCTTTTGGTCATATTCATTTTCCAGTTACCTCTTTGTATTATTTTGCATCCTCCTATATGCATGGTGATAGCAATACTAAACCCACAATTCACCCATATCAATTTTTGTTTGTTCTTTATGGAATTATCCCATAACTCTTCACCCTATGTGAGATATAGTAACTCCGAAATTCATAAATCTATTCTAGAGTTTATGGTTTATTATTAAAAAGTGTAAAGGGTACTTGTAAGCATGTGCATACAGTTTTAAACCTATGTAGTTTCACGCTCCGTGGTTTTATGTTACCCCTTTGTGGGACTTGTTTCTTCCCTGCGTGATTATATGTATATACACATTATAAAAATCCTTTAAGGATCTTATGGATGTGAGCTGTGTAGTTTTTGATATCACCTAGTGAAAATCGTAGTTACCCTATGTGTATAAGTGTATCCAAAACTCTTATGTGTGTTCTTCCTAAATTAGCACCCTGTGAATATGTTAAAGGTTAACCATGTTGGATCATGTTGTCATTGATGCCAATGGTTTGATTATTTGGGAGACTGTTGGATGATATGTCATTGATGTAAATGGTTTGATTGATTGATGTCAAGTAATTGATTAATTGATGATTGATGAACAATGTATATGTATTGTCCTTGATGAGAATGATAGATGTCAAAGTGGAAACCAATTGATAAACATGGATCATTGATATGATGCATAGATGAAGATGGATTAACGAGTTGTCATTGATACATGATGGTGTATAGTTTGTTTGATGAAAAGAGGACTCATTATTGTCTTATCATGACTGATAAGGTGCACAAATGGATGAAATCCAAAGTGGTCCCCTTATGGTGAAATCCCTCACGGGAAGACGCTCGGCAAATCGAATTATCCTAGAAGAACGGTTGGAGGACCCATGCTTGTATGCGGAATAATGAGATGAAGATCAATAAAGTTGTTGGTGAAACTATCCTAGATGGATAGTTCTTGTCATGCCATTTCCGGTGGTATGTGGAATGTCACATAACTCCTCATGGTTTGAGAGTTATGGCTCTACAAAGTTGAAGGAACCCCATATGAAGGCTTGAAGCCCCAAGGTCAAAAAAGTCAAAGTGCTTGAAAAGAAGAAATCATTATTTAAATGATAAAGTAAAGTGACAAATTCAAAATGGATTATTTAAATAATAAAGAGAAGTGACAAAATCAAGAAGGAATATTTAAATGATAAAGTATTGGAGAACTTTCTATTCATGGAAAATGGTTAACACTAAAATATGGAAAATAGGTTAAGTGACCTAGAAATGGGTTAAGTAACCTAAAAATGGGTTAAGTGACCTAGAAGATGAAAGTATAAATAAGATAGCTATGGTCTCTTGTATATCATCCTTTTTGTGGATCAATGGAGAGCTTCTTGTGAATATCTTTTGGAGTATTGATGGAGAGATTCTTGAGCATATTTGGTGTGGATCTATTGAGCATGATTGAAGATCTATTGTGAGGAAGAGGGTGAGAGGAGGATCTCATGGATGCATCAAAGTTTCGACAATATCGGATATATTGACGGAAAAATTCTCGGAACTTTAGAAACCCTAGTTTCTGAGGTATACGCGGGTTGTCTATGCTTAGGGTGTGTATGCAGTAAGGTATATGCGGGTTGTCTGAAGATAGAGAGCGTATGGTAGATAAAATGGTGAAGACTTATGTTTTAGTTGGTGCCAAGCTCTTGGATGATTAGGCAGGTTCTAGATCTGTATTCTATGGCCTCATATCTATCACTAAGAAACTGGTATGATTACATTATTGTCTTTATGAATACTATTGTTTGATGTGATGGGAATGCTTAGGGAATTCTTGGTATGGATTCTATGATGTGGTTCAGTTTGGTTGATTTGATTGATGGAGTGATCAGTACTCTTGTGATTTAGTGGTGACATGATTTCTATGGTATGCTATATGCTTATACATGTTTGAGATAGCATTCATATTGATATATTGTGGAGCATGCGCAAGCTATTGGAGAGCTTGGAGATATTGTAACTGACTATGGGTCAATTTGGACAGTGGAATACAGAAGAGAAAATGATTGTAGATTGCAGGGGATCTGAGCATGTGAAGTAAAGAGACCTTAGTTGCTCAGAAGCATACGCATCTTGCATTTTACACTGCGAGCGTGCACATGCAGGCTGTAGTGAGCCAGGGCATGTACACATGTGTGTTTCACTACTGACAGGTCGCATACCTATTGACATATTGATATTTGTTGAGGATTTTTGCCTCATCTCAGTTGGTGTTGAGGGTGTAAGTTGAGTCTTGCATTATAGAGTTGGTGCTCTTGTGGAGTTGTACTCTATTCAATTGTTGTTGATAAACCCCAGATTGTTGTCCATAATAAAAAGAAAAATTGTACATACATCTTGTGTTCTTTGTGTTACTTGTGGTGATGAATAATTGATGATATGTGTTGTTGATATATGCTATTGATATATGTTCACATCTAACTGGTTATAAATGACAACAATGGACAATGAATAAATGTTGAATGTTAACTAAGGAGTTTTATGTGAAGAGGGAAGTTTTGGGTAAAAGAGCCCCGCACTCATTCACCCCCCCCCCTCTAAGTGTGGTAGGTGTGTCCAACAATTGGTATCAGAGCGGGCCTTCACTACAAGCATTAACAAGCTTAAAGGAGATCCATAGACACACAAATGGATGATGAAGTTCCAATCCTTGATGAGGAAAATTATTCTACTTGGAGAATAAAGATGAGATTATATTCGAAGACAATGGGAGCAGCTATTTGGAAGGAAACCATTGGTGGATCGGTTCCATTGAAGAATAAGTCAAAGTTTGTAGCTCAAAGGGAAGGAAAGAAGAATGATGCATTAGCTCTCAAGATCATTCTTAGTGGAATCTCAAGCCCTATCAAAGAGAGCATGGAACAATGCACTTCTACCAAGGATCTATGGCTAAAGCTAGAGGAGACATATCAAAGCAAGAAGGAGAAGGAAGAAATTGAAGACCACTCCATCAAGATCATCAAAGGTAAAGAATCATCAAAAACTCTTGAATGCATTGTTTCTAAATGTGATTTTGAAAACATTTCAACTGAAGATAAAGAATCAAGTGATGATAGCACAAAGGAAGATCTTGAAGACATTTCAAATGAAGGCAAAGAATTATGTATTGATGTTGGAAAAAAGGAAGATCATGAAGATATTTCAAATGAAGGTAAATAACTCTCAAAGACTCTTGATTGCAATGATTCAAAGTGTGATGATGTTGAATTTTTCCCAAGTGAAGAAGATGATCTAGAAACAGTTTGTGTAAAGTTTGATGATAGTTATCCCATGAAAAGAATAGAAGAAAATGTATTAGAAATCCAAAAGGAAATTGAAGAGGGCTTATACATGTATAGGAGTGATCATTTTTATACACACTATAACTATATTTCAGATAACACTAAGACGTTTTTTAGGAGGAGTCAAAGGTACATCTTGAAGTTAAAGGGAATGCTCAAAGAATAGGAAGAGAGTTCTAAATTAGAAAAAAAGGAAGAATAGATCGCAGGACGAAAGAATGGAAAAGAAGATATAAAAGTAGATGATGAGATTAACAAAAGTTTTGAAACCATTGTCCATATCAAGACCCAAATTGAAGAAGCCAAAAGAATAGAAGAGTTATTGAAGATTCAAATAAATGAAAAGTAAGAGTCATGTTGTAAGTTAGAAGTTGAAATTGTTGACCTTAGAAAGAAGGTAGAAAAGTCAAACAAATTCTTGAATAGCTCACGAATCTTGGATGAGATATTGGAAAGTCAAAGTTCATCATGTGATAAATTGCGTCTTGGATATAAATAAGAAGATGCACATGATGAAGCAAGCACCTCAAAGAAGCATGAGGTAAGTCCATCAAAGAAGGAAGACAATGTTGCAAAACAACCATCTACACAGGGCAAAGAAAATTTCAAAAGAATAAAGCAAGGAAGACATCAATAAGCTATTCTTGGGACACCAAAGAAATGTATGAAAGTATTTTTCATGGGCATTGTTATTCATGTAATGGATATGGTCACAAAGATTTTGACTGTAGATCTTATGAAAGGATATATAATGGAAGATTCTATAACACCACAAGGTGTTGGAGATTTGATCAAGAAGGAAATATTGTTGTTCACTGTAACTCCATGAGATGCTACAGTTGTAGTGGATTTGGCCAAAAATCCTAGGAGTATTGGAACACAAGAAGAAATTCCTTGATGAGGACTTCACATAGCATGGCTAGAAGAAGGAATGAAGTAAGAAAGGTATACATCTTTGAAAAGATGGATGCTCAGAGCTCCAAGTTCTGACGAGAAAAGTCATCTACAGAAGTGGGTAAAAAAGACAAAGCAGTCAGAACAGAATGAAAGACTGAAGGGAAGCTTAAGTAAGACATCTATTGAGGCATATGCGGGTGACAGTGGTGACAGTTGCATACATACGGTGGATGACCTTGCATAGTTCGCGTACACACACACTCTATTGTGCAGCAGGCTGCGTATATGTGGTGAAGCCTAAGGAAAAGGGCTATGCACATGGGTTGCAGCTTGATGTGATGGTATAACTCTGTGTTGTAGGGTCTGACATTGTTTATTGTAGGTTCTAACACTATTTGTTGCAAGTTTTCATGATTCTAAGTTAGATCATGCAAGGTTATGATATAAAATAAATCTTGGGTGCATGGAACTAACCCATGAGTATGGATTGATGTTGATTAAATGCTCATCTATTGGATTATGTAAAATAATCTGTTGGGGTACATGGCTGGTACATAATTGAATTTTCATTGATATATCTTATGATGTATTATTGAAGCATATGGTATTGTTGGATATCATGGTGCATGTATTGTGCATGTGGATGGGCTACACATTGAGACATGTAGTTGGTGAGTTGAGTTGATAGTCATGTTGTACATCATTGGGGAGTCTTATCTTATTGATGCATGGTTGATATACTTGCTTGGTGCAAGTAATGATGCATGATGGTAAACCCATGGATGGTATTTGTTTGGAATTGGTAGATGCACATGGTTGGCATATTGGTAGATGCACATGTTGGCATATGGTGGATACATTTCATGGATGATATCTTTTGGCACATTGTTGATGTACATGGTTGATGTACGTGGGTGTTGTGCATGGTGGGCACATTTCTGTACATGATGTACTTGGCTGATATATTATTCATGATTCTCTATTTCATTGGTGACATATCTTGTGTTTCATGATGTATGGTATGGCACAAGTTTGATGCATGAACAGGTCCAAGGATCGTCATATGGTAGCATATTGTTCATCTTACAAAGAATATAGGGGAAGACATACCCTTAGGGGGAGTCATTCTTCTTCCCATGATTCTGGGAGGATATATTTATCAGATGCATACATAGAAAATATCCCTATATTTAAAGAAAGAGCATAGAGGCATAGTTCCAGGAGGAGCGATGGTCACAGGGGGAGTATGTTCGATATATATTCATCTTTACATCAAAGTTATATCCCTTGTTCAAAAGGGGAGATATTATTCAGAGGAATATCAAAGGCATTCAGATAGGGGGAGCATCCCCAAGGATAATGTAATAAGGGGGAGCGGACCCAAGAGGATAATGTCCCTTTTCCATTGATGTCAAAGGGGGAGAGTTAATCACATTGATGTTATTGATGTTTATTGATGGGGAGAGATATTCATGTTGACTATTGATGTAGAGCATGCCTTATCTACATGTTGACATCAATAATTGGTAATTAGTGTTGACATCAATGTTGGTATTTCCATAAATTCCATAGGGGGAGATTGTTGGATCATGTTGCCATTGATGCCAATGGTTTGATTATTTGGGAGACTATTGGATCATATGTCATTGATGTAAATGGTTTGATTGATTTATTATTGATGAACAATGTATATGTATTGTCCTTGATGATAATGAAAGATGTCAAAGTGGAAACCAATTGATAAAGATGAATCATTGATATGATGCAAATATGAAGATGGATCAATGAGTTGTCATTGATACATGATGGTGTATAGTTTGTTTGATGAAAAGATGACTCATTATTGTCTTATCATGATTGATAAGGTGCAAAAATGGATGAACTCCAAACTGATCCCCTTATGGTGAAATCACTGACGGGAAGATGCTTTGTGGATCGAGTTATCCTAGAAGAACGGTTGGAGGACCCATGCTTGTAAGTTGTATGTGGAATAATGAGATGAAGATCAATAAAGTTGTTGGTGAAACTATCCTAGATGGATAGTGCTTGTCATGTCATTTCCGGTGGTATGCTGAATGTCACATAACTCCTCATGGTTTGAGAGTTATGTATCTACGAAGTTGAAGGACCCCCATATGAAGGCTTGAAGCCCCCAAGGTCAAAGAAGTCAAAGTGCTTGAAAAGAAGAAATCATTATTTAAATGACAAAGTAAAGTGACAAAGTCAAGATGGATTATTTAAATAATAAAGAGAAGTGACAAAATCAAGAAGGAATATTTAAATGATAAAGTATTGGAGAACTTTCTATTCACAGAAAGTGGTTAACCCTAAAATATGGAAAATAGGTTAAGTGACCTAGAAATGGGTTAAGTAACCTAAAAATGGGTTAAGTGACCTAGAATATTAAAGTATAAATAAGATAGCTATGGTCTCTTGTAGATCATCCATTTTGTGGATCAATGGAGAGATTCTTGTGAATATCTTTTGGAGTATTGATGGAGAGCTTCTTGAGAATATTTGGTGTGGATCTCTTGAGAATGATTGAAGATCTATTCTGAGGAACAGGGCAAGAGGAGGATCTCAGGGACGCATCAAATTTTCAGAAATATCGGAGATCTTGACGGAAATATTCTGGGAACTTCAGAAACCCTAGTTTATGAGGTATACACGGGTTGTCTATGGTTATGGTGCATATGCATTAAGGTATATGTGGGTTTGATGAAGACAGGGAGCGTATGGTGGATAAAATGGTGAAGAATTGTGTTTGAGCTGGTGCCAAGCTCTTTGATGATTAGGCAGGTTCCAGATCTTCATTTTATGGCCTCGGATCTATCACTCAGACACTGGTATGATTACATTATTGTCTTAATGAATACTATTGTTTGATGTGATGGGAATGCTTAGGGAATTCTTGTTATGTATTCTATGATGTGGTTCTGTTTGTTTGATTTGGTTGATGGAGTGATCAATACTCTTGTGATTCAGTGGTGACATGATTGCTATGGTATACTAGATGCTTATACATGTTTGAGATAGAATTCATATTGATCTATTGTGTAGCATGAGCAAGTTATTGGAGAGCTTGGAGATATTGTAACTGACTATGGGTCAGTTTGGACAGTGGAAGACAGAAGAGAAAGTGATTGTAGGTTGCAGAGGATCTGAGCATGTGAAGAAAAGATAAAACCTAGTTTCTCGGAAGCATACACTTGTTGCATTATACACTGGTCGCATGAACATGTGGGCTGTAGTGAGCCAGGGCATGTACATACACGGGCTGCACTACTGACAGGTCACATACCTGTTGACAGATTGATATTTGTTGGGGATTATTGCCTCATCTCAGTTGGTGCTGAGGGTGTAAGTTGAGTCTTGCATTATAGAGGTGGTGCTCTTGTGGAGTTGTACTCTATTCAGTTGTTGTTGATAAACCCCAGATTGTTTTCCATAATAAAAAGAAAAATTGTACATACATCTTGTGTTCTTTGCATTACTTGTGGTGGTGACTTATTGATGATATGTGTTGCTGATATATGTTGTTGATATATGTTGTTGATATATGTTCACATCTAACTGGTTATAAATGACAGCAATGGGTAATGAATAAATGTTGAATGTGAACTAAGGAGTTTTATGTGAAGAGGGAATTTTTGGGTAAAATATCCCCACACTCATTCACACCCCCCCCCCTCTAAGTGTGGTAGGTGTGTCCAACAAACCCTATGTCCTTGATTTACCATCTAGGCTCCTACAGTAACATCTACGGGTAAGTATTAACCCCATGTTTTGAAATTTTCCCTCGGTACTTGTAGAGTGAAAACGTATCAGCAAGTTTTACTCTTTGGTTGCATAATTTATGACCAGTGAAAATATATAGCGTAGGTATGTGTATAGCACGCAATATTGACCCTCTGTTTTAAGAATTTTCATTCTATAATTCCTACAGTGATCCTGTATCAATCACCATTGATCCTCTATTTCATATATTTCATTGTGTTTTACATTTATATCAATTTGTAATTTATCTCTAGACTATACCTAAAAAAAAATTGGACATAAATCGTACTATGTACATGTCTTTTCTTTTCAATTTATTGCCTCTATGGAATTACGCTGTGAAATTATCGCTTAGAATTCCATTATTTGTGCATGTGTATTGATATATACCCGTATGGTAAATCATATATGTGCCCTAGGAGATTATCCGACTTAATTCGTTTACATTCTAAGTATTTTACACAGTGTTGTATAAATCGTGACTTAGGCTCTGTATATATACAAAGGAATTATTTTCACCCCTTGTGGGGATTCGCATGCGTGCTCTGTGTAAATTCTTTGTCACTGTGACATTCATAATTTGTATAATTTATTTATCACTGTATGATTCCTAACTCGTATATTTTCTTTATTTTTATCGTTGTATAAATTGTAGCTTGTATTCTATGCATATAAAGCATTATACTCAGATTACATTAATTAATGATGGGGCCCTAATTCGTTTTTTCGAGGGTACCCATCAGCTGGATTATGGATCCACTCCTCCCCTTTGGTTATGGATAGATAGTCGCACAAGTTCCAGTGGCGTCTTGATCCTTCACCGAGCTCAAGATAAGTATTGTTTTTATCTCATTCATTATAAGTAATTTCCATTTAAAAGTATAGTTTACTAAACCCTACTCTTTATCTCTGCAAGTTTATACAATTCGAGGAAACGGATCAAGGAAAGCCTTCTTGCTCGAAAAGTTATTTGGGTTATGATTTTGGCGTTTAAACAAAACTTATTAGATTTTTTCTACCAGTGGTAATGGAGTATTTTTCGTAGGGTACTCCACTGTAATAAATTTGAACCATGGTTTTATGGATACACAGGTTGTTTGTAAGTTACTTTCAAAAGAATATACAGGTTGTTGAAAACGTTTTGAACAAGGTTCAATTAATGTAACAACTACTGTAGCATGAATTTATAAACTATTGAATAATTGTTTATCTATGGTTATACACATAAAGAATATGTAAATTTTATAGAAGAGGATCGTTATTCGTTCCATCTATTTCTTATGGTACTTGTACAGAATTTGAAATAGTAACTCAACATATATATCAATATCCAATTCAATGGTTAATATGAACATAGTAACAGTCCTATTTTTTTTCCTTTAAGCTTGACTACATATATATACAAGTATACAAAGTTATTTATGTATATGCATAACCCTACTTAATGATTATTAGGAACCTACAGTAGCTCTCTCATTTCTTTATGCATGATTACACATATGTGTATATGTGTGTGTGTGTGTGTGTGTGTGTGTGTGTGTGTGTGTGTAACCCTATTTCATTAGAAATTAGAACCCTACAGTAATTCTATTATTTCTACTAAGTGAGCACATATAAACATGTATATACAATCATCACATAAACCATCTCATTCCTGACAAATAATAATCAATAGAAATTTAACAAGAATGCAAGTAAAGGTACATATTTGAATCTGATGTTGGGACACAAATGGAATAAACGTGCAGAAGCAAATCTAATTCTTATACTTGGATTCTTTACATTATTTCTATTACTGTTATTTATAAATTGTATTAAAACCTAAGTTGTTTAGTATTATTTAATGACATTAATAATATTGTGTCTCTTACTATTATTAAATAATTTAATTATAATTTATTATACTAACTAATGTTGAGTTAGTATATTATTAGAAGGTTGGCACAATTTTAAATTGACCTATATAGAAGCTATTTAATGACATAATACCCATGTGTTTCTTACTATTATGACAATTTTAATTCTAGACATAGTGAATAATATTGTCTATATTGAGTACTATATTTTATTATATTAGAAGGTTGACAATATTTTATAGTTGACAAAAGAAAATATTATATGTGAGTTACTATGTATTAAGTTTATTGTTTTAACAATCAAAATCAATTATAAATTAGAATAACAACATAATTTATTTCTATTATTATGTATATTTTCTATAAAAGCTAAGTTGATAAAGGATTACATTATGAATAATAGATTTGTAAGAAATTTCTCACCCTAAATTTATTTAATGTCATTAATAATCAATGTCTATTACTATTATTAACCTAGATTTTAGTTATAAATTGATATTATAGTA
>SNQJ01S0021670.1:56725-72144 GCA_010110895.2 Picea sitchensis | reverse complement strand
AAAATTATCTATACTATTGTTTTTTTTAATTATAAAAATATAAATAATTTATAAAATATTAGATAATTTTATTAATATAAAACAAAAACAAAAAATTATAAGACATTACCTATACTAATTTTTTTTAAATAAAACATAAGTAATTTATAAAACCTTAAATATTTTTTATTAATATAATAAAAATAAAAAAAATTTAAATAAAACATAAATAATTTATAAAATATTAGATATTTATTTATATAATAAAAATGATTTATAAAACTCTTTGGATGGGGTGTTATTGCAGATCAAGTGTGAAGGGGATCGGACAGGAGACGACCATCATGGCGCCAACCACGTGACAGGCGCGTGCCACCCCCTCCCGTCATTGCCATGCATTTAAAACAACCTCACGTTAACTAGGGCGCCATTGATCTTAGTGCGTCGTGCTCTGGCTATCCGTCCCTTCAATGAATCAGAGTTATGGAATAGACTTTACTATGCTTGTGCGTGTACTTCTCCACCAGCGATTTCGATATTATGAAATTCACCAGGTGTGCTCGCAGTTTCATTCATCCTCAGCTGAGTCCTCCATCAGACTGCGCTCCCCTAGTTGTTCCTTCACCACCTCTCCTCCCTTCCTATGCTTGATAGACTCCACAACATCTCAGACATGCTGACACAAAGGGGGAAATCCAAATGTGGCTCCACTTGGCATCATATCCAATCGCACTTGGCTCTCTATCCCCTGCCTGCACCCTCCCACAGTCCTTCACCCTCATCACCCTCCTCTCCATCCTCTTTGTCGCAGTCTGGCCACAGCCTCAGCAGCCTCTCGCCACTCTCCTCGTCTTTTTCTTCCATGCATGAATGGTTTGATCTCTCCGGAAACTCTCTGGGTTTCAACCCAACGCCACTCTCAAATTTGGCCTCCACCTCGCAACCAATTCCAGTCATTCCCTCCCAATTCGCCTGCGAACACGCCAGCCCATTCAGCCCCAGCCCAACCACACTGCGCCCAAACTTAGAGTGAAGGATATGGAGCCAGCCATGGACCACATCAAGAGCCTCACTCCTACATCGACTCTGCATCAGGATCCAAATTGCAAGAAGGCCTTGCAATTCTATGAGGCCTGGTCTTTGAATTACGATGGGACTTGGACGACCTACGATTTCGGATGGAGAACTTGGATAGGAAGGCAACGTAGTTCCTGCAAATTCTCTCAGCATTGCAGTGAGTTTTCCACCCCACAGTTGGAGAATCAAATGCAACTGAGGTTGAGCCATTGATTCTTGCTCTAGCTGCGCATGGGACTACGAAGGAAGAAGCAGCACCAGTCGGGGACCCAACGCCACCTCCCTCGATGCGTGGCCACACTACAAGCCAACCACATGATTTGCACAGGTGTCTCTATGCATGGTTAGCATGGTGTTTAACTTTTATTTTTCCACATAGGGACTATAATCATATTTTGTCTATTTCAACTTATGTTAGTGTTAGAAGAAAGGTCAATTCGGTATCCCACAAGGGGATGTAATTTTTGTATTTAGACGGTGTAACTTTCATGATTGGTAACTTAAAACTTTGGTTCTTGACCTGTTCGGCTAGCTAAACTGATTTCAATTTTAACAGTCTCGAACAAAAAACTAATTTTGAAATCTTTTTATACAATCTTACTTACAAAAAAAAAATTATAAAACACTAATTAAAAAATTCATTTTCAAAAATGTTTTTCAAAATTATACATATAACTTAAAAATCTTTTAGACTACTATAATTTCATATCGTTATTTAAATTCATTATATATTTATAAAAATTTTAACTTATTTTTAAAATTTATAAACATTATATTAAAAAAATTTAAAACCTTACCACTAAAAGATAGCTCCTTCCTTACACCTTTAATTTATTTTTAAAATTTATAAACATTTTTTTATTATTCCTTTTAAAAGATAATTAAAACCTCACCATTGGCTCCTTCCTTACACCGCCATGAATCATCCTTTGACTAATACTTAAACTTGCCCAGCAAAAACACAAGTTCAAGCTAAAGACGAAAACGTTTAGACTAAATAAAGAAAGGGACAAGCGACCTCAAATGTGACTTTGTTGTTAAGGACAAAATGAGTAGGCTGTTATATGACCTGGCTCTTTGGTTTTGAGAGGCTTAAATGTGACATTGTTATTTAAATTTATTATCTATTTTTAATTACTTTTGTTTTTTGTTTTGTTGTTTTTTTTTTTTTTTTTATTATAATAATAATTATTATTATTATGATTAAAACCTGAACACTCAAACATTATTATAACTTTCCCCAACCTAAGAAAAAGCCAGTGGACAAGCTCGAGCAAAAGACACATTTCGTGAGCTCAGGGAAAACGTTTGCACTAATTAGAGTAAGGGACAAACGAGCTCAAATGTGACTTTGTTGTTAAGGACAAAATGAGTTGGTTGTTATATGTCGTGGCTCTAGCTCTTTGGTTTTGAGAGGCTTTTCTTATAACGCTTTCCTTGTCAACTTTGAAACGTGCTACAGGCTCCTCTCAACATGTGACCTATTGATACGAACTCTTCACCAAACGATTAGATATTAAAAAAATGAATAATTAAAATTTATACATGATTTTGATTAATAAAAATTTATGGTAAATATTTTTATATATTTGTAATCAAGTATGAAAACAATTATATACAAAGCCACTAGTATTTAAATTGTGTAGAGGTGACAATGATGGTATTGTTTGGAACCCTGCATATATGGGGCCTATTGATTGATCCCTTGGTAGAGAATGTGAGTAGCTACACATCAAATCAAAACATCAACATTAAAAGACTATGTCGCAAAAACACATTTTGTCACATTGTGACCTTTCAAAAAGGTAAAAATGGTTTCATGACACTATTGCATTCAACAAACAATAAAAAGGGTTATATCACATTATAAAATTTAAAACATAATACTTTAGAGTTTTTTTAATGTCTTATTGGAGTGTTGATAAGAATTGTTTTTAAGTCACATTTAAATATAAAAAAATAAACGAAAAGATGTTAATTAACCTCTATTTTCAAAATAAAAAATGTCACATTGTGTTCAATAAATCAAAAAAAATGGATTACCTCCTATTATAAGGTTAAAAAAGAATGAAAAATGATTATATCATATACATTTCAAATGTATATTATAAGATATTTTATGTTCCATTGCATTGTTCAAAAGTGAACAAAAAGGGTTAGTTTTATGTTACATCGAGATATAAATCTAATGTACTTAATGCACAAAATTTTATAAAAAGAGTTAGTTTTATGAATTAGTTCTACAAAAATAAAGGTGGAACTATGATTACTATATTATTATTTCTTTATGTTAAACTATATAAATCTAATGTACTTAATGCACAAAATTTTATAAAAAGAGTTAGTTTTATGAATTAGTTCTACAAAAATAAAGGTGGAACTATGATTACTATATTATTATTTCTTTATGTTAAACTATATGGGTGACATTATTTTTTTCATTTGACTTTACATAATATTTGACTTTACATAATAATGTCAATATACAATAAATAAACATATAATAGGTTAAACAATAAACTTATTAATTTTTTTTAAAATAAAATGATTATGATTATTAAAATTTTAATGTAAATTTATTAACACAACAAAGATTATATATACTTGTGAGATAACACAATAGTTTGAATAAAATTAGAAAGTAACAATGTATGAGGCCATATGGCCAAATTGGATATATTATAATGGTGTTATGTCCATACATAAAATAATATTAAAAAAATATTCTTGATGAATATTGTCACTTTGAAATGTGGATATTGAAATACAAATAACATGATATTTAAAGCATTGATATAAAACCTTCACTTGTTTAATTTTTTAATCATTTTTATATGGATTTGTAGAATTCATATTTATTGTCCACATAAGAGAGAAGTTGGAATGGAACACAAATAAAATATATTCACTTAAAGAAATACCTAAAAAAAAATGTAGTGACCTCATCTAGAAACATTTGAAATTTTTGGATGATATAACCATGCATTAACTTTACATCGAAATCAATAATAGATTTTCTTGAGTGAATAATTCTACAATGTTGTAATCAATACTTTATGAAGGCCATGTGTCCATATGTGTTAGTTAAATAAAAAATAAATACTCAAGAAGTTAAATTCATATAATAACAAAATGTATGAAGCAATTTAATAATAAATAAAAATTAAATGAACTAAATTTACACATTAGCGTGTTGCAATGTTATAGTGAAATTATCTGTAATCATTGTTCTTTCATATTCCTAACTATAACATATGCATTTTTTTCTCATTTTGACATAATGTTCTAAGGTACAAATGGTGGTGATATCCTAAGACCATTTATTGAATTTATCCTTTGGATTGTTGTGAATGCGAAACCTTGTCTACTCATTCAAAAAATCCTTAGATGTTGATCATTTTAAATACACATAAGCATCTACTTGATCTTCGAAATAAAATGATCGCTTGACTTTCTTGCAAATTATATGTGAACAACTTATCTAACCAAATACACTTTAAAGATAAACAAATTGAAAATAATTGAACTTGAAATGAACAACAATAATATAATCACATACACAAGTTGGAAAAAGTAGAGTTCACTCGATTTGGGCTACCTCTCTCTGGGTCTGCTTACAATAGAGACTTTTTTATTAATGCTCAAATGATTTTGTTTTACAATGACCCTTTTAGATGTTTCTCAAATGAAGAAATAGAGTGCATGGTTGGATTCCTAGTGAAAAATCATCCAAAATTGATATAAAATACTTGAAATTCCATCAAGGTATCCCTTGACATGATTTACGGTGTAACCTCAAAACTTGTGTACCCTTGGGAATGAATTAGGAGGCTTCTCTACATTAATTATTTTTTTCCATGTCCTTGGTTCATTCGCCATTAAATAGGGTGCACCCCTAACTAAATCTCAAAATTTGAGGTCGACATTAAATACAAATTATTTGGGTTGTTTAAACAAATATTCACTTTGGTGTGTTGGTTAAAACTATATATATATATGGTAAGTCATGGGTTGAAGCCCCACCAACTACCATATATTCACGCATTTTTTTATTTTTTATAACATAGGTTAGAAATCACATACAAAATATAATATATGTCGTGCTGACATAGCACATATTCCATAGTTCGATACATATGGTTATAACTCTCACACAAAAAAATTTGGTAGCCTTGTGTTTTAGTGGAATGATTATATGGTATGGAAATGGAATAAGGGCTGAGGGTCAAGGGCATAGGACCTTAGCCCTTTAGTCATCCAAATGAGCCTTTACATTAATTTGCATATATTGTTTGCCACATATAGGTTACAAACTATTATGTGGTGATGCATCCCCTCTCCCCTCCTGGGGGTTTTGTGACCTCACGTCTAGGATCTTTCAATATTCTGAGTCGGATTGACTCTTAGGGCCTTTGTTAGACCCAAATTAAATACACAGGTCCCCTTTTGTTTTTGGTGCAGGTCTTGTGATACCCATGACCTCTTTCTGTGTGATTCTAATATGTTGAGTTTCAGGCACTAGCTCCTTTTTCATTAGCCCCTTTCTGCATATGGACCTGGGCTATGACCTCTCGTAAATATGTGATTGCAGGTGCAGCCTAGAGTGGTTTGAGACCATCCCTCTTTTCTCCCCATAATTCACCTCCAATCGTAATGGGTCCTTTTGGGCGATACCATGGATTTCAATTGTAGCCCGCTCTAAGAATTTTAAAGTCTGAGCATGTTCTATCCCCGCAATCCAACTCGACCGTCGATCTTTCGACCTTGACGGTGCTTCGTGACCAATGAAAGAGATTTGTTCTCTCTTTCTGCCTTCTCTCCTCCTTTCATGCGCCTTCCCAGACCTCCATGATCTGTCGACATGTACCCCCTTTCAATCAATGGTCGTGATTGATTTCGACAATGAAAAATTTGGGGTTTGGAACTCTCAATATTCAGTTTCTCCGCAATGGCTATCTCCCAGAGTGGAATATATGTTGACACATGTCCCTCTCAAATGGATAGTTCATATGAACTCTGGCTCTTTGGACTTTGGGAGTTCTTGTTCAACACCTTCTCTTTCTTCCGGAGTGGCTTTCTCCGAAGTGGATTTCTATGAAGTGGTAGATCCTCTGCCATGTTTCATCCTCAAATCAATGCCTCTAGTCCTCTACGGGACTTCGACACTTTCTACCAAGACTAGATCAATGGTCTTTATCACCCTTCTCGATCAACGATCGAGATCTCCTTCAAGGTTTTGGAGCTTTCACTCTCTACTTCCCTCTGGAGTTCTAGGTCTGGCATCGTGTGTCCACCCTCCAATCAACGTCCCTTGTCCACTTCGGGACTTCAGCCTTCAGTAGTTCCAAACTCGTATGCCTCCATTTCTCTCGGAGTTCTTTCACCCGGAATACATGGATTTCTGCCACGCATCCTCTTGGATATGATGGTTGAGATTTACTTTGGGTCCTTACCGGGAGTCCATAGATTCATCCCACCTATCCTTTGGATCTGACGATTGAGATTTACTTCGGCTCTCTGGCCCTCCAAGCTTCGGGAATTTCAATTTTCAACTGAACCCCTCTAAGTGATTTCCCTGGAGTTCACAATCCATCGCCATGTGTTCCTCTGGATTCTATGGTCCAAATCTTCTCTAGCTCACTAGGCTTCGGGAGTTTCCACTCTCAACTAAAACTCTCAAAGTGATTTCTTTAGAGTTACTGACCTACTGACACGTGTCTCCTAGCGATCGATGGTCAGGATCTACTCCAGCTATTTCACCTCCTCCTAGTCCATGAACTTCAAGAGTTGTGGTTGTTGCGCCACCTATCCTCCTTGACGATGGACGGTCCCAAATTACTTCGTGACTTCAGAACTTTGGCAAGTTCACTCTCCTGCATGTCCAAAGAAGCTAAGGCTCGTGCACCTTACCTTGGACCGAACGACTGTGGATCCTTTGCGCTCAGATACAATGGCTAGGATCTATTCTTACTCTCTATGCTCTCCTCTGATTTCTGGACATATATCAGACTATCCATATCTCTTCCCACAATCAATCTGACAGTTGTTGTCGATCCTCCTTCTGAGATTTCGATCTTCTCTGACTTAGAATATTTTCTAAGTGTTCAAAGGCTTCGGCCTTTACTCCTCCTGTGAGTCTGGTCTTTTGGATCTTGTCTTCTCTTCTGAATGTGCTATCCCTTATGATCTTAGTTCCTTTCAGGATTTCGTTTTCCCACACACTCCTTACATTCTTGGGATCTTGATAAACTCAGATCGAAGGAATTCTTCAAAAAAATTATTCCTGCACTCCTTGTGGTTCTTCACAATGGGTTCTTAATACTCCAAAAAAGCATCAACTCTGTGTACTCTTTGCAACAGATTCCTTCCAACCCCTCTCTGGTTGAATGAGTCTGATATCTGAATCAGCCTACGCACACCTTATGTGGCACTGTGCACTCATTGCACTTATKCCTRATGAAGGTTCAATGGTATCTCTCYTGAGCTTACCTGAGGTTAACTCACCTCTATCAATGCACTCCTTGAGGAAAATGTKCACTCCTTGCACCCAAAACTCACATAASAGAAACAATTGAAACTTATTCAATAATTCACTAGTTCACCCATTCAAACATGAATGACATATACAAGAATAAAAATGAACATAAACATAGAAACACACCATGTGYAGGAAAAAATGRTTTTCTATTATCTCAGTGTGTCTATGCATATGTTTACAAAGGTTTTACTGCAACAGAGTCTCAACTCTCTCCTATATTCTTCTATTTCTGAACTTTCAATCTTCTCAGGCTCTCCTCTCATAATCCTATCCCCTAATTCCTAAAACTCTCTTCTCTCTTGAATATGATACCTCGTCTCTCTTTTTACAAAAGAGGGCTTTATGAGCTTCTCCTCTCGACCGCCTTAGTTCCATCACTATCTCAGTTAAGACACCATACCCATGTGGCTCATTACAATGAATGATGATCCAGACCTAACTAAGATCTAGACATGTTTACAATCAACCATTAAGGTGACCCCATGCACTACCTTTATAAAGGTATGATTTGGTTCTTACAACCTTACAACACAAAATCCGTATAGGATTATATTTTAAATTTAAAAATGGGAGGGTAGGTGTCTCCCCCTCTCTTGAATGAGCATTGATGTGTTGGAATGATGGCACATTGATGAGGTGGAGCAATTCTCCTACATCATACTCCACTGCTAGGAAAATCATGATCTCCTTCTCATGAGTTCCTCTGTTCTTTTGTTGAAATCCCCCCTAGATACAAAATTTCACCTTGGAGATCTCCTCTTGCTCCTTTGCCTTGGTGTTGTTGTTGTTGTTTCTTCTTCTTCTTCCTCCATGTTGCTATGCCAATCTCTCCTCTGTTCAACTTCCCTTTTTTGACTGCTTCTTGTGCTGACCTCAACATCAACTCTCTTATTTCCTCTATCACCCTATCCAACTTCTCTATTGGTTGGTTCTCCTTATGAAGTCTTCTTTGTTGCATATTCTCCTTCTAATCAATGGGTAGATCATCCTGATCCCCCATGTTGTTGTTTTTTTCTTCTGTGGCCTTACCTTGCCACCTTGTTGTAGACCCCAATTCTGCAGTCCCATCACTCAACTTCTGCTTAGCTATCTCCACTGACATATTATTTTATGTTAGTCTCCCTACTGGCATACCTCCATCTTCCTCATATGCTCCCCAATATGGTATGCTCCTCCATCTATCTCCAACTTAACCTGTTGGATATGTTGGCTTTGCACTATCACCCTTTTGTCTAGGGATTCCAATTCTTCATATAGATCAACATAATCTATGTTGTATTATTCTCCTTCTGTTGCAAGATTCAGTGTTGCATTCATCTCTTGTTCATCTTCCTGGATGAAAATTTTGAGCCATTTCTCTGAATGCTCATCTCCTTTTGTCAGGGTAGACATCAATGTCTGCTCCATGTTCTCCTCTTATTCAATAGTCTTTGTTGGTTGTCCCTTTGTTGCTACACCTGCAACACTTATGCTAGCCTCTACTTGGTTTCTTGGTAGGAATGTCTTGATCCCTCCAATGATCAGAATGCTCCTTTTATCCCCCTCCTTGATGGTGAAAGTATTTAACTTGTCACCATATTCATTCACATGGTCTATAAACCCACATGAATATTCACCTATCAACACTCCTTGCTAATATGAATTCTCCCTTGAGCTCTCGATACTTTCAGATAGTCTCATTTCCCTTCCCTTTACCACTTGGAAATTTGGTATTTATCTCCTACTCTCTTGGTAGTCTATGAGATCTCCTTATCCCATATCACTGCCCACCTGGAAATATGAATTTCCACTGCTATCCTCCTGATAGTCTAAGATATCCTCACTTGATATATTTCATTTTCCCACCTGGAAACTTGAAAGTCCATCTCTTCCCACCTGGTAGTCTATGAGATCCTCTGTTGATCTCTCTTCCTCATCACTAAGGGTTTTTCCAAATTATGGTTCACATATGTAAACCATTTACTCCTCTGTGTCACTGAGGTTTTTAGCATGCCTCATCCACCTTCTCATTTCTTGTTTCTTCCTTCTAGCCAACAACTTCTAAACAAACCATTTTGCCTTCTTGTTTAGAGACCATTCGTACCTCTAGTGTACCTTTGCCTCTTGTTGCATCTTCAATGCTAGATTTTCCATCCTTTCTCTTATCTCATTAAACTCCATATACATCTATGGATTGCATTTCTTCTTGCGGCCTTCTTTCTAACCACGTTCATGGCCTTCAGTAGCCATCTCCACCTTCTATTTTCCCTTTTGACAAGTCTTGTGGACTATTCTACATCTGAGAGAATCTCCATCTTCTTCCTACAACTCACCTAGCTATTTAAAAGTTTATTGTTGCACTCGTGCAACAACCCTCTCACAAAGCGTCATTACTCTTCTTCCTTTTACCTGTTGTCTATAAGCAAATTTGAACTTCTAATATCACCTAATGTTACCACATTTATCTCCTTTTACCATCTCCCTCTTCTCTATTGTCTGCAAACAAAATTCATTCTTCTCCTCTTTCTCTTTCGTCTGAAATCCATAGATGAAAATTCATCTCTGATACCACCTAATGCATCCCCCCTACCCTCTTGGGGGTTCTGCGACCTCCATATCTAGGATATTTCAATATTCTAAGTCAGATTAACTCTTCAAGCCTTTGCTAGACCCAAATTAATTACACAGGTCCTGTGATACCCGTGACCCCTTTCTACGCGATTCTGAAATGTTGATTTTTAGGTGCTAGCTCCTTTTTCATTAGCCCCTTTCTACATATGGCCCTGGGCTATGACCTCTCGTAAATATGTGATTTCAGGTGCAACCTAGAGTGGTTTCAGACCAACCCACTTTTCTCCCTACAATTCACCTCCAATCATCATGCGTCCTTTTGGGCGATACCGTGGATTTCAATTGTGTCCCGCTCTAAGAATTTTAATGTTTGAGCGTGTTCTGGCCGCACAATCCAGCTCGACCATCGATATTTTAACCTTGACGATGCTTCATGACCAACGGTGGAGATATGTTCTCTCTTTATTCTTTCTCTCCTCCTTTCACGCGCCTTCCCAGACATCCATGATATGTTGACACATAACCCATTTCAATCAACGGTCATGATTGATTTCGACAATTCGAAATTTCAGGTTGTCAACTCTCAATCTTCACTTCCTCTGCAGCACCTATCTCCCGGAGTGGAAAATTTGTTGACACTTGTCCCTCTCAAATGAATGGTTCATATGAACTCCGGCTCTCTGGCCTTCAGGAATTTTTGTTCAACACCTTCTCTTTCTTCCGGAGTGGATTTCTCCGAAGTGGTAGATCCTCTGCCATGTGTCCTCCTCAAATCGATGGCTCTATTTTTCTTTGGGACTTCGACACTTTATACCAAGACCAAATCAATGGTCTTCGACACCCTTCTTGATTAATGATCGATATCTCCTTCGGGGTTTCGGTGCTTTCACGATCTACTTCCCTCCAGAGTTCTAGGTATGGCACCACATGTCCACCCTCAAATCAATGGCTCTCGTCCGCTTCGGTACTTTGGCCTTCAGGAGTTCCAAACTCGTGTGCCTCCATTTCTCCTGGAATGCTTTCACACGGAATACACAGATTTCCACCAGGCATCCTCCTGGATTTGATAGTTGAGATTTACTTCAGATCTCTACTCGGAGTCCACAAATTCACGCCACCTATCCTCTAGATCTGACGATTGAGATTTACTTCGACTCTCCGACCCTCTGAGCTTCAGGAGTTTCAATTCTCAACTAAACCCCTCGAAGTGATTTCCCTGGAGTCCAAAATTCGTCGCCATGTGTTCCTCTGGATCCGACGGTCCAGATCTTCTCTGGCTCTCCGGGCTTCGGGAGTTTCAACTCTCAATTGAAACTCTCAAAGTGATTTCTCCGGAGTTACTGACCTGCTAACACGTGTCTCCTGGAAATCGATGGTTAGGATCTACTCCGACTATTTCACCTCCTCCTAGTCCATGAACTTCTAGAGTTGTGGATCTTGTGCCACTTGTCCTCCTTGACTATGGATGGTCCCAAATTACATCGGGAATTTGGAACTTTTTCAATTTCACTCTCCTGCATGTGCAAAGGTGCTAAGGCTTGTGCACCTTACCTTGGATCAGACGACTATCGATCCTCTGCGCTCAGATCCAATGGCTAGGATATGTTCTTCCTCTATGTGCTCTCCTCTAATGTTTTGATGTAGATCAAATGGTCAATATCTCTTCCCACAACCGATCTGACGGTTATTGTTTCTCCTCCTCCTGAGATTTCGATCTCCTCCGACTTAGAATATTTTCTAAGTGTTCAAAGGCTCTGGCCTTTTCTCCTCTTGCGAGTCCGGTCTTTTGGATCTCGTCTTCGCTTATGAAATGGCTATCCCTTATGAGCTTAGTTCCTTTGAGGATTTCAGTTTCCCACACACTCCTTGTGTTCTTGGGATCTCAATAAACTCAGATCGAAGGATTTCTTCAAAATAAATTCTTCCCACACTCCTTGCGGTTCTTCACAATGGTTTCTTGATACTCTAAAAAGCATCAACTATCTGCACTCTTTGCAACAAATTCCTTCCAACCCCTCTCTGGCTGAATGATTATGATATCTGACTCAACCTACACACACCTTGCATGGCTCTATGCACTCCTTGCACTTTTGTCTGATGAAGGTTCAATGGTATCTCTTATGAGATTCCCTGAGGTTAACTCACCTCTATAAACATACTCCTTTTAGTCAATGTGCACTCCTTCCACTCGAAACTTACATAAGAGAAACAATTGAAACTTATTCAATACTTCACCAGTTCACCCATTCAAACATGAATGATGTATACAAGCATAAAAATGAAAATAAATATACAAACACACCATGTGCAAGAAAAAATTCTTTTATATTATCTATGTGTGTCTATACATATGTTTACAAAGGTTGGACTGCAATAGAGTCTCAACTCTCTCCTATCTTCTCCTATTTATTAATTTTCAAGCTTCTCAGGCTCTCCTCTCAGAATCCTATCCCCTAATTCCTAAGACTCTCTTCTCTCTTGAATATGATACCCCCGCTCTCTTTTTACAAAAGAGGGCTCTATGATCTTCTCCTCTCAACCTCCTTATTTCCATCATTGTCTCAGTTAAGACACCATACCCCTACAGCTCATTACAATGAATGATGATTCAGACCTGACAAAGATCTAGACCTATTTACAATCAACCATTAAGGCGATCCCATCCACTACCTGTACAAAGGTATGGTTTGTTTCTTACAACCTTACAACACAAAATTCGTATAGGATTATATTTTAAATTTAAAAATGGGAGGTTCGGTGCATCTCCCTCTCTTGAATGTGCGTTGACGTGCTGGAATGCTGGCGCATTATTGAGGTGGAGCAATGTTACTGCATCATGTAGTGTGTTGGTAGTGGGGGCTATGTTAAGGCTTATGGAAGTTATGGAGGTCACGGGTTCAATCCTCGTCAACTCCATACATTTTAATACATATTAACCAATATTTTCCAATGGGAGGTTGCCACATGGTAGCCTCTCATTGGCTCTCCAATTCCACATGTCATTCAACAATTGGACCACTTTTTAATGAGTGATTGATCCACTTGAGTTGTACCTTTTCCAATCAGCTACCAATAACTATGTGTCAGTTCCACCCTTATAGTGGTAACACATGTCAGCTCTTTTACTTTCCCTTTAACCTTTGACTATTTGAACTGAACTTTGACCACTCATAACTTTTGCATACGAATTTTGTTTGAGGAGAAATTTACGCCATTAGAAAGCTATCGTCAACATCTATGCATTGATGTAATTTTTGGTATGATTTGAAGATTTTGAATTTTGAGCAATTATGAACCATTCTGGACCTCTATGGATGTTATAAATGTTTTTATACCTCTTTGAGCATTCCCATATCTTCCTGGATCATTCCTCCCCATTGGAGGAATTTTGGACCACCAAAAGTGTCAAATACTTAGAAAATAAATGAGGGTAGAGTTTCCTCACCCTTTCGATCTCCATCCATTTGGATTTACTTGGTTTTTCCCCTTTAAGACCAACTCAAATATATTCCACATCACCTCGATGTGAATTTTTTATCCTTCTGTCGAGAATGACATATTTTTGTAGCGCATCCAAATATTATGGAGAAAAATCATCAATTGTTGGAACTAGAATACTTCCATCTTCATCCATAATCATAGGAGGTTCATAACGCTTCAAATTCTCATCACTTACCACCAAATACATTTGCATGTAGTATGGTAGATCTAAATGAAAGGCATTAGTACCATTCTTCTCTGAGATATTGAATGGACCATATCAGATTGGCCTTATCTTTTTAGCTTCACCTTTCATTCTATCTTTGATGATATGTAACCATACTTGATCACTGACTTCAAAGTGATGATAAACTTCATGTTTTCCATGCCTTGCCTTATACTTGGCTTGGCTCTTCTCCAATTGTTCATGTACTTCTTGATGTACCTGTTGAATCTTTTGAATGAACCTTTTATCTTTGTTTATATCATCTTGTCCATATTCTTTACCTTCTTATCCAAAAGAAAATTCCATAGGTGGGCAAAATCATGAATTTGGTAACACTTTTGTGAGAATCGAGCCACAAAAATTGCTAATGGCATATTTTCGGCCGAACTCTTGAAATTTTCAACTGAAATAGTTTTTGTTTGAATTATTTTTTGGATGAAAGTTAAATCTAATAGAACAACGGAAAAATATAACACAATTTTTAAATCTAATTACAATTTTCCGTTAAAACTAACTTTCAGCCAAAAAATACGAACTTTGTGTTAAAACCTGTAACTATGGAACTTTTACGAAAAGTATGTGTTCACTTTAACTTACTCCAATTTGGGGAGGAGAAGACTACTTAAAATAATGTGAGTCTGGTTTCGGAACTAGAAACAACATTTTCATAATTGAATCTGTTTTCTTTTGATATAATTTGTATTCAATTTAATTGTGTTGTAGTAATTTTAGTTAATTCTATAAAAACATGTCTACATATTATTTTTAGATGACATAATTATTCGGTAAAATGTAAAATAAATATTTGCAATCATGCACAGTCAAAAATTATGGAAAATTCATATTATGGAACCTTTCACTGGCCTCTTCAAAAGGGTACTTTTAGATTTTACTTTTAAATAAAAATTAAGGCAGATAAATTTGTTAATCTAAATGTGCCTAAAATATACAACTTTTTCAAATTGGTCAAATTAAAAATATTGTAGTAATTATAATATTCATATGTTGTCTTAAAAATTGTAATCATACTCTAATAGAGACTATTTAGATTATTGCATCATATTTCATTTTTCATAATAAAAAGTTAAATAATGATTAAATTGGTGTCAACAAACATAGCTCATTATTAGTGCCTTCATTTTTAAGAAACATATTGTCAAACAATCACTAAAATGACATATCAAATGTCAATAAAAAAATTTCAAAAAATAATCAATAGAAATCTAGTAAAATTTATAACATGTTTTGGTTTTACTATAAAGTGAAATTATAAATAAAAAAAATTACTTTTGTTTACCATAAGTTGAAAAGCATCAGAAAATATATTTTATTTTCTAAAAAAATAAGGAAAATAAAAACTCAGATTCATGATTTTACCCAGGTGATTTAGGAAAGTATCCCAAACACACTTCAAAAGGATTTTTCTGAGTAGAAGAATGTGTGCCATTATTATGGGCATGCTATATATAAGGAAACTCTTCACCCCATAATTTATGATGCTTGCTATAGTATCATTGAAGTAGATGTACCATTGTTCTATTAACCACCTCTATTTGTTCATCTATCTGC